>QJPP01000234.1:0-254560 GCA_003996215.1 Jaltomata sinuosa | reverse complement strand
TCAAGTTCATAAAGGCTGCGGGGCATTAGTCAACCCAAAAGACATCACCAGGAACTCATAATGGCCATAACGTGTCCTGAATGCTGTCTTAGGGATGTCCTCCGCCCTAATCCTCAACTGATGGTAGCCAGACCTCAGATCAATCTTCGAAACCACGACTGAACCCTGAAGCTGGTCAAACAAATCATCAATCCTCGGCATCGGATACCTATTCTTCACTGTCACCCTATTCAGCTGCCGATAATCAATACACATGCGCATCGACCCATCCTTCTTCTTCACGAAGAGAACAGGAGCACCCCAAGGTGACACACTAGGTCTAATAAACCCCTTAGCTAACAGATCCTGGAGCTGCTCCTTAAGCTCCCTCAACTCAGCATGAGCCATACGGTAAGGAGAAATAGAAATGGGCCTAGTGCCCGACTCTAGCTCAATAGCAAAATCAATATCTCTCTCAGGTGGAAGGCCTGGCAGGTCGGTAGGAAATACATCGAGGAAGTCTCTAACCACAGGAACAGACTCAGGAGAAGTGGGTTCAGCACTAACATCTCGGACATATGCCAGATAAGCTAAACACCCACGGGAAATCAACTTCCTAGCTCGAAGACAAGAAATGATCCCAGATGGTGCATGGCTAACCGAACCCTGCCACACAATCGGGGATACACCGTGCACAGCTATGGTAATGGTCTTGGCATAACAATCCAAAACCACACGGTGAGGGGATAACCAGTCCATGCCCAGTATCACATCAAAATCTAGCATATCAAGAATCATCAAATCACCCCAAGTCTCTGAATCACCAATAGATAGCATACAAGATCTCACAATCCGATCCACTATTAAAGAATCTCCTACTGGGGTCGAAACAGAAACAGGAACAGAAAATGCGTCCACTAGCAACCCCAAACAAGGCACAAAGTAGGCAGATACATATGAACAAGTGATCCAGGATCAATGAAGCCATAGCAGGCGATGGCCACAGAAATCGTACTCTGTAATCACAGCATCTGAGGCCTCTGCCTCTGGTCTCCTAGGGACCGCATAAAACTGACGACGACCTCCACCTGCCCGACCGCCATCCCTACCACCTGCTCTGCCACGCGGAGAACTACCTCTACTCTGACGACCACCCCCTCTAACCGGGGGCTGAACTACCCGTAAAGGCTCGGCCAACTGAACTGTACCCTGCTGAGGGCAATCTCTAGCAAAGTGACCTATCGCACCACAAGTAAAACAAGCCCCTGACGGCCTGCTCAGTCGAGATGAACCCGCAAATCCCGAATGACCACCACGACCTGATGCCCCAGAAACTGTACCCCTCGAAGACTGGCCGCCATAGCCCTGATGGCTGCCCTGACCCTGCTCGAACTGGGTACTACTGAAAGTCTGAAGGTAAGCCTGAACCGGTCGACTGGACTGACCCTGGTACTGCTGTGGCTGATAACTCCGACTCCACTGGCCAGGACCTTTACCACCATATCTGGAACCACTATAGACACCCTGATATCGAGGCCTCTTATCTCTGGACCCCTGATCATGTCGCTGTAAGTCCTCCACAGTGCGAGCATAGTCTACAATGGCCTGGAATGACTGACCACTAGCAATCAATATCACAGCTGGCTGCCTGATCTCTGGCCTCAAACCCCATTCAAATCTGCGAATCCTATCAGCCTCGGTAGGAATGATCATAGCTCTGAACGGTGCTAGCTGATGGAAACGGGGCTCATACTCCGAGATGGTCGTAGATCCCTGCACAAGGTGAGTAAACTGCTCCCTGCGGGACGCTCCCGATCCACTCTGGGAGTAGGAACTGGCATAAAGGCCTCATAAAACTCAGACCAGGTCAAAGGAGGTGACGACGGTTGGTCATACAAGCAACCTGTAGCCCCCACCATACTTCGCTGGGGCCCTCCAACTGGTAGGTAGTATAACCAACCCCGTGAGTCTTCCAACCAAACCCAGATGATGCATTAATCGTCCTCACAGGTGGTAATGAAGTCATGTGGATCCTGTCCAGAAGTACCCGCAAACCTCGGAGGTGCTAACCTCAAAACCCTACCCAACGCCTTCTGCTCTGTCTCTGTCATAGCTGGGCGAGGAGCAAGAGGCTGTGCAACCGATGGAACCGGAATAACCTCCGCACGGGGAGCCATAGTAGCAGGCTGCGCTCCTGAGCTCTGTGCACCCAGGGCTGCCCCCTGAGCGGATGTCTGCGCTACATCAGAAGGCCGCTCTCCAATCACACCCAACAGCTGTAACAGTAATCCCCGAATATCCGGAGACTGAACTGCAGCTGGAGCTGGCCCAGAGATGGGCACTGGAGCTGGTACTGGAGTAGGCACTGGGGCTGGTGGTACCTGGGCTGCCCCCTGAACCACATGCTGCTCGGGCTCTATCTCCACGCTAGCAGCTCTAGCAGGTGCCACTGTTCGAGGGCGTCCTCGACCCCTAGCTGGAGTGGGAGGCTCATCCTCGCGTGCTGCCGATGATCTCGTACGAACCATCTGCGGAAGAATGAAGTAGAACAAATGAGATCTCTAGAAACTTCAAGGGTTATACGCACGACACAGAAGCAATGAAAGAGTTGAATTTCCTAAAATGCCACTGTAGCCTCCCAAAGATTGAGTACGGACGTCTCCGCCCCGATCCGCAGGACTCTACTAGACATTGGCTCCTATACCGATGACACCGGTGAACCTAAAGCTCCGATACCAAGTTGTCACGACCCGATTTCTCGGTCATGATGGCACCTACAACCCCCGGTAGGTGAACCAATCCCCGTAGCCCAGAACAGTTAGTAATGGGCTACTATCCAGCAAATAAGAGAATACGACGAATAAAATAATTAACAGGGATATAAATATATACATATGCGGAAACTAAACCAAACCCCAAGACCTGCTATCATAGTACAGAGCCGAAACTACATATATGGAGTGCAAAATAAACCAAAACTATATATACAAATGTCTCTGAATGGTAATAGAGTACATGAAGCAAAAGATAAACTAAAGCTAAGCTCCGATCGCCAAGAGCTCACCCTCAGCCTGAGGTAGTCCCCAACAGATCTCCAAGCACGAATCACAACGATCTAACGGCGATGGCCCACGCTAGGATCTACACCCAAAGATGCAGGGGGTAGGTGTGAGCACCAAATGTGAAGCATAAGGTACCCAGTAGGTATCATAGGCCGACTGGGCACATATAAGATAAAAGCGCAGTAATAGCACAAAATAGAAAGCAAGCAGTCACAGAAATCAACGAAAGGTACACAGGGAACTAGCCCAGAGCGGAAATCAACAGAACCACATATGAGGCTTAGTTAAGCAGAATATACACACCAAGGCACAGGTGAAAGTAAGCAATAACGCACTGCGGATCCTTGCAATTAACAGTGTATATTAAAATAAGGCTTACGGATAATGGACGGTGATGTGACGCTAATTTACGTCACTTTCGACTCCTTTTTACTAAGAACAAACGTACGTTTTCAAGCAACCATTGTTGTTTTTGATGTTTTTATGTTGTATTTGTAGGAAATGGAAACAAACACGGAAACGGACGGAAATACGCGAAAAAGAGCAATCTGCCTAAGAGTGACGGCCTGCGTGACGGCCCGTCACATGTGTGACGGTCCGTCACTGGGACCGTCACTCCAAGGCAGCAAAGGGGCAGTGCCACTGCCTAAGGCTGACGGTCCAGGCGACGGTCCGTCAAGGCAGTGACGGTCCGTAAGCCTGACCGTCACGCTAAGGCAGTAGCTTAAGTCGGCGACCCGCGTTTTGGGGATTCCTAGCCCGTTTTGGATTTGGTTTCTTTGACTCCTATAAATACCCTATGATAGGTTTATGTAATTATAATTCACCCAATAGTTTTAGAATAGTTTTTAGTCATTTTTTGAGAGCAACAACACGTTTTCGGATTCTTGAATTCGTGTTCGTGAGTTCTTGGTTTTTCTTGTTCTTGGATTATTGAAGATTGGTTTTCATTATATTGTAAGAACTTCTTCTCCTTATTATGAATTCAATTCTCCTCTCTTTTCTTTATAGCATGATTAACTAAAACTCCCGCAACTAGGGTTGTGGGAGCCATGGCAAACGTAGCAATATAGATTCCGGGTAGCGTTGGGTTCGATTTATGTATTGTCACGTTGTTAATCATACATTATGTCACGTTTTCTAGTGGGTTGCAAACATTAGAACATGCCTAGGTTTAATTTGCTTGAGAAAGAGATTAAAACCGGGAAACTTGATTAACAACAAGGATTCGAGACTACCAACTCTCGTCTTAAAGATTAATGCCGTAACTGGATTAATCTACTTGATGTTAGGATTGAGAGCTAAAAAGCACATCTTTTTGAGATCGAGAGAAGATAAAAGGAAATTTGTTTATTTGGTCGAGAGACGTTTAGACGATACAATTGACGCAATCACATCGTGACACGCATATAGAAAGAACCCGGTTAAGCCTAGAATCGACATTGTTACAACGCCATGGTGAACACATCCCTAGTTCATTCTCTCCTACTGATTTAAACCCCCTACGTTTATTATTGTTTTGTTTACAATTTGATTACAAAACCCCCCCTTATTTACTGGAAACGATTGACAACTAGTCACTTAATTCACTAAAGTCTTAATCATCACCATATTCTCTGTGGGATTCGACCCCAACCTTGTTGGGTTATATATTTGACAACGATCGCTTACGCTTCTTAAATTGAGGTGTAGTTTGAGCGTTATCAAAAATGGCGCCGTTGCCGGGGAATACGGTTGTTGATTAAGTCTGGTGTGTTTAGTTGACTTTTAGTCATAATTTCCTGCTTTTATTTTTGTTTGTTGTTTTTGTTTTTGGACAGTGTACAGGTTGTGCATGCCAAGTACCCGAGGTTCGGGGGAACAAATTTTACCTTACGACCCCGAACTTGCGAGAACATTGAGGCGGAATATGGCCGCACAATTAGACGCAGCAAGGATCGCTGCAGAACTGTAGGCCCAACAAAATTTGAATGCTGGTGGTCTGCAGGATGATGTGGTACGGAATGATGAGGATCTCGATTTAGATGGAGCTGGCGCTACGGGCGCCATTGTTGTTCCACCGCTACCGCCCGGAGCAAAGTTCAATATCACTAGCACGATGATTCAGTTGCTGAATTTGAGAGGTGTATTCTGTGGTGCCGCTGGTGATGATCCAAACCAGCACTTAATGAATTTCGTGGGGATCTGCAAATCATTTGAGCTGCCAGGCGTGAGTCAGACAGCGATCAGGCTCAGGTTGTTTCCATTGTCTCTGTCTGATGAGGCAGCATTGTGGTTGACCGAGCTGACCCCCGACTCTATCGCAACGTGGGGAGAGTTGAGAGGAGCTTTCCTAGAAAGGTTCTTTCCTCCCTCTCGGATGATACAGTTGAGGGACGAAATCAGCAACTTTAGGCAGCAACCACATGAAGCACTGCACGAGACTTGGTTGCGATTTAAGAAGAAGCTGACACAGTGCCCCAACCATCAGCTGAACAATGAATTCTTGATGCAAACATTCTACAGGGCACTAAATTCGGCTACCAAGCCAACATTGGACAACGCAGCAGGTGGAGTGTTTATGGGTCGCACTTTTGCCGACGCCACAGCTATTTTAGACAGGCTCACCAAGACCAACAGGGCCTGGCATACACGAGATTCAGAGGTTGCAGCTAGCACCTATACAGTTGGTATGTCAGCTGAGCAGCGTAGGAAAGAGGAGGAACGCGACCAAGACATGGCGCACCTGAAAACGCAGTTAGATCTCCTGACAAGGCACTTGACGTCAGGAAGTATAGAGAAGGTGCAAGCTGTGGGTTCCCAAGGTATAGAGACTGAGGACGCGAATTACGTGGGGGGTTTCCAAGCCAATGGCCAAGGAAACCAAGGTCGGAACTATCCAAACCACTATGAGAATGGTGGCTACAAAAATCGCGACCAAGGAAGCTGGAGGAACAACACCGATAGAGGTGGGTTGTATATACCACCTAGTAATCGGGATAAAACTGGCAGCGAAGCTGAGACGTCCAAACTTGAGAACATGATGGCAAAGATGCTGCTGAAGGTGGAATCGACTGACTCTGGGGTAAAGGCAATACGGACTGAGTTATCAACGTTGAGTCAAGTAGTGGAGTCACACTCAACCGCGATCAAGCAACTAGAGCAGCAAGTGGGTCACATCTCGGCATCTCTAAACCCAAGGAAACAAGGTACTTTGCCGAGCGACACCACTAATCCACAGAATAATGCAAGCTGTATGGCGATCACCACAAGAAGCGGAAAATTATTACCGGAATCACATCCGGTAATTCATGCTCAAGGTGATAGTGCGGATGGTGAAGATGCGGTAGAGGAGGAAATGCCAAAGCCCGCAGAGAAACGCAAGGAAGCTGAAAAGCTTCCAACTATGATGTTTCGACACCCACCTCCGTTCCCACAGCGTTTGAAGAAGAGAGCTAACAACGGTAAGTTCCTGAACTTCATCACCATGTTGAAACAAATTTTAATAAACATACCATTGGTGGAAGCGCTGGAACAAATGCCCGGTTATGCCAAGTTCATGAAGGACTGGATCACAAAGAAGAGGACGGTAAGTTTTGAGCCGGAAGACAACCTCCATCACTGCAGCGCTATTTCCTCTAGATCATTAGTGGAAAAGAAAGGAGATCCAGGTGCATTCACTGTTCCATGTACTATCGGGAAGCTCAACTTCGGAAGAGCTATGTGTGATCTTGGGGCTAGTATCAATTTGATGCCGCTAGCAGTGTATAACAAATTGGGTTTGGGAGCTCCTAAACCAACGTCCATGAGAGTGAGGATGGCTGACCGTTCGGTAAAGCGACCCGTAGGGGTCTTGTCTGATGTGCTAATAAAGATCGGTAAGCTTATCTTCCCAGCTGACTTTGTAATTTTGGATTGCGAAGTGGACTTCGAAGTTCCCATAATCTTGGGACGACCATTGTTAGCTACGGCGAGAGTTTTGGTTGACATGGAGAAAAACGAACTGACCTTCCGATTGAACAATAAAATGGTCAAGTTCGATGTGTCTAAATTGATGAAGCAACCAAGTGACATGAGGGTGGTCGCGGTCATCAATGCTATTGAGGAAGAGCCTGCGGATGTGCACCTTGAGGAGAAGTGTTTGGTTGAGACCCGAGCTGCTATGAAGTGGGGATCGAATGGGGTGGTGAGACAGGCAGAAAAAGGCGGTGAAAATAGATCAAAGAAACGAAAACACCGCAAGAGAATCTGCAAAGAAAGAGCGAAGAAGCGGTCACGACTAGCTGCGGAGCCAACAAAAGAAGAAGTTGGACAGCAACATCGAATCAGCAGCGCGTGCAAACACTCCATCGAGTTCTCTTGTTTTGGAGACCCTGGCGGTCTCCAACATCGTTCCAAAATCTGAGTCATATCGACTTCACAGGTATTCCTTTATTCTCACAGTTTTTAGCTTTCAGATCTATGCATTGGGGACAATGCATGAGTCTAAGTTGAGGGTGTTGGGAAACCTGTGAGTCACCACCGAGGGTTTTTGTTGCCGATTTCTTTTCCCTACGGTGTGCTATCTAGTAGAACCGGCATGTTTAGGTTGTTGTTTTAAATTTTTTTTTAGTGTCTATAGCAAGCATGCGTTGTTCTTGTCTAAAAACGAGGCCCCTTGAAAAATTTTCTGGTTTTTGAGCTTATGTTGAAACGATTGACTGTCTGGATCCTTGAATGTCATTGTGTGATTATGATTAGAATGAGTATGCTTAAGCCGAGCGGTTGTTTGATAGTTGGTAGCGATATAGTTTCTTGGTGCTAAGAGTGTGTGAGATTAATTGTTATAAATTCTTACTCTGTGCATGCATCTAGAACTTGCCCGGTCTATTTTGTTAAGTTTGAAGTTGGTTGCTTAGGAAAGGATCGCAGGCCCTTTTTGATGCAGTCCACTTAGCCTATATGACCGTCCAAATACAAATAATCCCTTTTGATCCCTGTTTGAGCCGTAATTGACCTTATTCTTTCAATAACCTGTCACCATTCCTGTTTAACTTTGAATCCCTATCTTGGCCCTGGTCCTTCCTTGGACATCGTGCACCTCAACGTAGGCAAAACAACCTAAGTTGAGGGTGGCTACTATAGAGGTAAACCCTGTTTTGGCCCTGGTCCTACCAATGGACATTGTGCACCTTGACGTAGGCAATCAACCTAAGTTGAGGGTGGCTACTACAGTGGTAAAGGAGAAGAAAAAGAGGATGGAGATGATTGTTGTTGAATAGAATGTAAATCCGGGTGTGCGCCTAAGAAAAGAAAAGAAAACTAAAGAAAGATGAAAAAGATTGAAAAAGGAATAAAAAGAATTGTCAAAATATAGAGGCCGCACTTGTAGCTAGAATCAAGGAAATAAAAAGGTGAATAAGGATGGATAAAGTGAAGTTATGTGGTGATAAGATGTAAATGGTTCCAAGGAGAGCTTAGTCACTAACCCCTAAATGTATCATACCTGCACCCGAAGCCTCATTACAAGCCGAAACAAGTCCTGTAGTGATCCTGAGTAGCTTTCTGAAGAACCGAAATAGAATAGTAAGGGCAAGCCTATGGTATCGCATGTGCATTGTTTGAAATCGTTTGTGAATGTGAGCGCTTACCTAGTCCCAAATCTTGTGTGTGGGATTTCTTTGTGGTGAGGGCACCAAGATGTCTATATTGTCTATTGATTGTTAGGATAGCTGCGTATGTGTATGCATAATATTCTATCATATCGGAATGACATGTTTGGATCCTTGCAAGTTAGTGTTTCATACATTTGTGTGCTACGAGGGAGCTTGATTTAATTGAATAAGTTTGAATGACCATGAGTTGCTATAGACATGAGTTTGTGTTCTTAGTAGAGTCGTATTATTGTTTTATGTTATGTTGCTTGAGGACAAGCGAACGTTTTAAGTTGAGGGTGTTGATGTGACGCTAATTTACGTCACTTTCGACTCCTTTTTACTAAGAACAATCGTACGTTTTCAAGCAACCATTGTTGTTTTTGATGTTTTTATGTTGTATTTGTAGGAAATGAAAACAAACACGGAAACAGACGGAAATACGCGAAAAAGAGCAATCTGCCTAAGTGTGACGGCCTGAGTGACGGCCCGTCACACATGTGACGGTCCGTCACAAGGGACCGTCACACCAAGGCAGCAAAGGGGCAGTGCCACTGCCTAAGGCTGACGGTCCAGGCGACGGTCCGTCAAGGCAGTGACGGTCCGTCAGCCTGACCGTCAAGTTAAGGCAGTGGCGTTACGTCGGCGACCCGCGTTTTGGGGATTCCTAGCCCGTTTTGGATTTGGTTTCTTTGACTCCTATAAATACCCTATGTTAGGTTTATGTTATTAGAAGACACCCAATAGTTTTAGAATAGTTTTTAGTCAATTTTTGAGAGCAACAACACGTTTTCGGATTCTTGAATTCGTGTTCGTGAGTTCTTGGTTTTTCTTGTTCTTGGATTATTGAAGATTGGTTTTCATTATATTGTAAGAACTTCTTCTCATTATTATGAATTCAATTCTCTTCTCTTTTCTTTATAGCATGATTAACTAAAACTCCCGCAACTAGGGTTGTGGGAGCCATGGCAAACGTAGCAATATAGATTCCGGGGAGCGTTGGGTTCGATTTATGTATTGTCACGTTGTTAATCATACATTATGTCACGTTTTCTAGTGGGTTGCAAACATTAGAACATGCCTAGGTTTAATTTGCTGGAGAAAGAGATTAAAACCGGGAAACTTGATTAACAACAAGGATTCGAGACTACCAACTCTCGTCTTAAAGATTAATGCCGTAACTGGATTAATCTACTTGATGTTAGGATTGAGAGCTAAAAAGCACATCTTTTTGAGATCGAAAGAAGATAAAAGGAAATTTGTTTATTTGGTCGAGAGACGTTTAGACGATACAAGTGACGCAATCACATCGTGACAAGCATATAGAAAGAACCCGGTTAAGCCTAGAATCGACATTGTTACAACGCCATGGTGAACACATTCCTAGTTCATCCTCTCATACTGATTTAAACTCCTACGTTTATTATTGTTTTGTTTACAATTTGATTACAAAACCCCCCCTTTTATTTACTGGAAACGATTGACGACTAGTCACATACTTCACTAAAGTCTTAATCATCACCATATTCTCTGTGGGATTCGACCCCAACCTTGTTGGGTTATATATTTGACAACGATCGCGTACGCTTCTTAAATTGAGGTGTAGTTTGAGCGTTATCAGTAAATACAAAAATACCCCTGGATAAAAGCTGGGAAAAACAAACTTAAAATCTTGGCTTTAGGTTCCACGGGCCCTTTCCATGGACCATAGATGGAACCACAGTTCATGGATTGGGTTCGTGGTTCCTGATCCTCAAATACAAGCTGCAGATCAAGTTCTATGAACTAACAGTACGACTCGTGGAACCATCCAAGAGTTATAGGAACCATTCGTGGTTCACTAGGAAAAACCTGAGCCTCAATTTGATTTCCACGAGCTGGTTCCATGGCATATAGAACCATCCAAGACTCGTGAACCCAACTTGTGGTTCTTAGACCTGAGGAGGGGTCTAGAGAAGAGTTTCCATGGGTCCATCCCACGGCTCATGGTTCAGTACATGGCTCGTGGTTTGGGCTTGTGATCCCTAGAAAGTTAAAAGTTTTCAAGGATTCTAAGTTTGAAAGCTGGATCAAATCCTAGGGTGTTACAATATCTCCCCCTTGGGATCATTCCTCCTCGAATGAATACTAAGCAAGGAAAACTGGAGAGAAAATAGCCCAACCAACCAGCAAAACAAGAAAACTGGAGAACAAGCATGAAAACTGACTTTTTATCTTAAAACATGATTGAACTAACTTTGGAAAATATGAATGCATTCTAGGATCATGAGAGAAGCTAATGGATTAGGATCGGAGGGACAAACTAAGGAGAAACCTATTACCTCACACTGAAATCGGATCGGAAGGAAAGAGATGAGGATACTGTCACGCCCCAAACCATGGGAGGCATGACCGACACCTGGAGCCCCAAAAGGCCGAAGGTGCCAAAATAGAGTGTATCTCTATTGAACCTGCTGGGGGTCTGAGACCGACAAGGTCTCTAAGAATAGCAATTTGAAACACTAAAATCTCAATAGTAGGTAAGCAACTCAAGGCCGACAAGGCTATTATCATAGTAGATAGATAATAACAAGGTCGACAAGGCCATCCCAACATTGATGTACATATACACGTCTACAAGCCTCTAGGAGTAAGTAAAATATCTCATATCTAGGACAGGGCCCTGGAATACCCATAAGCTGTACATATACATAACCTGGTCAAAATATAAGCTAGACCTCTGACTCGTCAGCTCCAGGAAGAATGGAGCTTACCAAAATGGCTGAACTCTGCAACTCCTACTGAAGAGGTCTATCTGGGTTTCTGTCTGGACCTGCAGGCACGAATGCAGTTCCCCCAGGAAATGGGGACGTCAGTACGACAATAATGTACTGGCATGTAAGGTAGAAGCATAAAAGCAAGTCGCAAGTAGTAAATCTGAACAAGATATAATATGAAACTTGTAAACTGTAATTGGTAAGGCTCGTTAAGCTCTTTCTCCTTTATCTTTTTAGAATACAACACATGCATTAACTTACACCACAACTCACTCTTTATAACCCATGCTGAACCAGAATAGCGCCTCGGTGCACCCTATATATAATAGCCTCAATATGGCAGTAGCGCCTCGGCGCACACTATGTATATAATGGCCTCAATATGGTAGTAGCACCTCGGTGCACACTATGTCTATAATAGCCTCAATATGGCAGTAGCACCTCGGTTCATGCTAACACGCAAACCACGCATACTAAGTGTATTACTAGATTGACCTTTAATGCTATTCTTGTTATTTATGAAGGTTCATTTAGATAACTTCTTTAGACTTGGCTTACTAGGTGTTGGACTCAACATACCAAACACATATAAATGGGGATTTGACTTGCTAACTTTCCTTGTATACTTTCTAAAGCTTGATTAGGGATCACACTACAAAGAAGAAACTTGACAAAAGGATAACTTACGTTTCGTGCAAAAAGAATCAGATTTTTATAAGAAGGTGACTTGAATCACCATAATGTATAACTTAGTTCCTTAAGACTTTTTGAGTTACCAAATCAGCTCTCTTACAACAGAATACTCAAATTCCTTCTTTCGAAGATTTAGAGTTCTATTTCTAGATTCATGCCGATAAGGAATAAAGAAGCCTTAACATACCTCGTTCCTTCCGAAGAGTGTGCTTACCAAAACTTGGGATTTCCTTTATTAAGTTAATCTACAACACAAGAGTATAATGAAGCTAATATTAGCTCTTAAACCTGATGCAACCTTTCCAAAACAGTAGCTAAATATTTCCCGGGCAGATTTACGTATTTTGCAGTAATTAAAGGTGTATCGTCACACCTTTCTCCCCTGTCCAATACACATCACACACACACCAACCTACTGCCTCCAATAATACAAAACACATCAAACAGCCCCTACACAACTCACCATGCCGAAATACAATAGCAACACATTGAACCCACGCTTCCGATCGCCGTCCCGTGAGTTCTTAACAACAATTCAACAACAATTGTCCATCCGAACTTCAATCCAAAAATATGATTATGGGAAGAGTACTTACCACACTTGAAGGTGTGTTTTTATTCTCTTTTTATTGATGCCTTGAAAAGCTTAAGTACCCCTACACATACACCAACAAGAGAAGAAGAAATCTCTTAATTGTTACACAATTTCTATGTGTTAAATCTTAAGAAAGGGGCTGCCATAGTTCATGTCTTTCTTACCATAGGATACCCTAGCTATATGTAGTAGATTAATACCAAGATAACAAGTTGTTTAACTCACCTTAAGCTTGAATAAATCTTGATCTTCTTAGAACCCTAAAGAGAGAGAAGGGCTGCCAAAAGGAAAGGAGATAAGAGAGAATTTTTCCAGCTTTTTGTGATCAATATTGATCAACAAAAGGTCTGTATAAAGGGACCTTTTTGGCCGACTTTTTTGAGTATATTTGGGCCAAAATGGGTCAAGAAACTTGGGCCAAAATTACCCTTTGCTTGGGCCTCAAAAGGGTTAAGTTTTGTGGCTGATTTTGGGCTTCTCTTGGGTCAAAATGTGGTCAATATTGGTGGCTACATTTTGTAGTTGTTTGACCAGATTTGGTTGTGCTTTGATGGGTCAACTTTAAGATTCATTTGGGCAATCATTAGGTCTAATAATACATGGTGTTGCTGCCCGTAATCGGCCCTCGGAACTTAGTTCGTTAGCGTAGGTAGGTGATGCACCTACTTGTCACCTAAGAGCTTAGATAAGTCGAGCAAGTACCTCACTTGTTTTATCTCATTTTCAAAACCCGCATCCTTATAATTTAACTTAACACTTATATACATTTGACCATTTCAAATTCTAGGCCAAAGTACCCCTTCACAATCTCGATATCAAATACCTTCATCGATATTTACTTAGTCACATAGGTTTTGAAAGGTACGGGGTGTTACAGATACTTGGATTTTATGGCTGCTTCTGCTTCCCAAGTAGCTCTTTCAACTAAGTTATATTTCCAAAGGACTTTCACCGAAATGACTTTGTTGTTTCTAAATCTCCAAATCTGACGATCAAGAATCTCTATGGGAACTTCCTCATAAGTAAGGATGTCCTTCACACTCACATCCTCTAAAGGAATAACTTAGATCGGATCCCCAACACACTTCTTTAACAAGGAGCATGGAAAACCGGGTGAACCGCTTTTAAATTTGTTGGCAACTCTAACTCATAAGCAACACTACCAACTCTCCTCAGAATCCTATAGGGATCTACATAGTGGGTACTAAGTTTCCCTTTCTTACCAAACTCATCACACTCTTCATGGGTGACACCTTCAGAAAAACCTAATCATCAACCTCAAACTCTAACTCTCTTCTCCTCAAATCCGCATATGATTTCTGTCAACTCTGAGAGGTCTTCAACCTCTCCCTAATGATCTAAACTTTCTCCATAGTCTCATGAACTGAATCTGGACCAATCAAAGCTGCCTCACCTACCTCAAACCAATCAGTAGGAGATCTACACATCTGACCATAAAGTTCCTCATAAGGGGCTATCTGGATGCTAGAATGAAAACTGTTATTGTAGGCAAATTTGATAAGAGGGAAGTGATCATCCCAATTACCTTTGAAATAAATCACACAAGCTCTCAACATATCCTCTAAGGTCTGAATGGTACGCTCTGCCTGGCCATCCATTTGTGGGTGAAAAGTTATGCTAAGCTTAATTTGAGTACCAAGACCTTTATGAAACGATCTCTAAAATTGGGATGTAAACTGAGTACCCCTATCCAAAATAATAGACAATGGAACCCCATACAATATGACTATCTCACAAATGTAGAGTCTGGCATAATCCACTGCTGAATCCATAGTCTTGATAGTTAAGAAGTGGACTGACTTAGTCATCTTATCGATGATCACCTAAATAGAATCAGGTTGCCTACGAGTACGAGGCAAGCCAATAATGAAATCCATATTGAATTCTTCCCACTTCTAAGTAGGAAGATCAATATCCTGAGTCATACCACTCGGTCGTTGATGCTCTACCTTCACTTGTTGACAGTTGGGACACTTAGCTATAAAATCTGTTATGTCCGTTTTTATGCCATTCCACCAATAGACTTTCCGTAGGTCACGGTATATCTTGGTGGCACCGGGGTGAATAGAATACCTGGAGCTATGATCCTCTGTCAAGATCTGCTGTCTCAACCCATCTATGTTAGGAATACACAATCAGCTCTGATATCGAAGAACACCATCTCCCCCTTGGGAGAAAACCTATACCCTCTGCTGATGAACTGCACCCTTCAACTGGTGCAAAATAGGATCACTGTCTTGCTTCTCTTTCACTTCAGCTACCAAAGATGATTCAGAACCATTTTGAACAATAACACCACCATCTGTCGAATCCATAAGGCGAACTCCTAATCGGGCAAGTCTATGAACATCCTTGGCCAATTCCTTCTTTCTATCCTTAACCGAAGACACACTACCCATAGACAACCTACTAAGTGCATCTGCCACTACATTGGCCTTACCCGGATGGTAAAGCACACTCATATGATAATCCTTAAGAAGCTCAAGCTATCTCCTTTGATGAAGATTCAACTCCTTTTGAGTGAACACATACTGAATAATCTTATGATCAGTGAATACATCCACATGAACACCATACAAGTAGTGCCTCAAAATTTTCAAAGCAAAAACCATGGATGCTAACTCAAGATCATGAGTAAGGTAGTTCTTCTCATGAGTCTTAAGTTGTCTTGAAGCATAAGCAATCACCCTACCACACTGCATCAAAAACACAACCCAAACCAATTTTAGATGCATCACAATACACAACAAAGTCATCTAATCCCTCGGGTAGACCCAAAACTTGAGTTGTCATCAAGCTACTCTTCAATTCCTGAAAGTTCTTCTCACATAGATCAGACCACTGAAATTTTACCTTATTATGAGTCAACCTAGTCAACGGAGCAACTATGAAAGAAAACCCTTTAATAAATCTCCTGTAGTAACCAGCCAAACCCAAAAAGCTCCTAATATCTGACTGGGAAGTGGGTCTACGCCAGTTCTTCACTGCCTCTATCTTTTGCGATTCCACTCGAATACAATCTGTAGTCATAATATGGCCCAGAAAAGCAATAGACTGCATCCAAAACTCACACTTACTAAACTTAGAAAATAAATGTCGATCCTTGAGAATTTGCAACACAACTCTCAAATGGTCCACATACTCCTCTTAACTCCGAGAGTAGATAAGAATATCATCAATGAAAACAATCACAAACATATCCAAATAATGTTTGAACACATGGTCCATCAAGTCCATCAAGTCCATAAAGGCTGCAGTAGCATTTGTTAGTTCAAAAGACATAACTTCAAATTCATAATGACCATATCGAGTTCTGAAGGCTGTCTTTGGAATGTCACACTCTCGAGCACAAAGCTGATAATAACCGGATCTAAGGTCAATCTTGGAGAAATAACTGGCACCCTGAAGCTGATCAAATAAGTCATCAATCCTAGGGATGGGATACTTATTCTTCATTATGACCTTGTTTAACTAGCAGTAGTCGATACATATTATGAGAAAACCATCTTTCTTTTGCATGAATAAAACTGGAGCACCCCATGTAGAGATGCTAGGCCTGATAAAACCCTTATCAAAAAGGTATTTCAACTGATATTTCAGTTCCTTAAGCTCCACTGGAGCCAGTCTATAAAGAGGAATAAAGATAGAATCCTAACTGGGAGAAGGTCTATCCCAAAGTCAATCTCCCGCTTGGGATGGACTCCGGGAAAATACTTGGTAAACACTTTAGGAAACTCATTAATAATAGGAACTGACATGAGAGAGAGTGTTTCAGACTTAGAGTCCATATGTCAAACTATATGATAGACATAACCCTTAGAAATCATCTTCCTAGCCTTGAGATAAGATATGAAATGACCCTTTGAGGATGGAGGACTACCTTGCCACTCTAAGACATGTTCATTTGGAAACATGAAACTAACAACTCGAGTACGATAATTAACTGAGGCATAACATGCATACAACCAATCCATACCAAGAATAACATCAAAATCAGTCATCTCCAACTCTACTAGGTCCGCTGAAGTGACTCTATGAAGGACTGAGATAGGTCAATTTTGGTAAATCATTTTGGTTAGGACTCACTCACCAACATGAGTAGAAATACAAAAGGGTTCTAAGAGTTTTTCAGGACAAACTTCAAACTTGCAAGCAACATAAGGGGTCACAAAAGATAAGGAGGTATTGGGGTCCAATAAAGCATATACATCGAGAGAGAAAACTTTCAATATACAGGTGACAATGTCTGGGGAACTCTCCTGGTCCTGGCGAGACAACATGGCATATAGGCAGTTCTGGCGCTAACCACCACCCGAACCTAAAATAGTGCCCTACTGGGCCGGATGACCTGCCTGGGCTATTAAAGTAGACTGAGTCCTACTACCTCCCTATCTCTTCTTGGCTAAAGGGAAATCTCTAATCATGTTCCCAACCTTTCAACACCCAAATCATCAACCCGTGCCCAAATGACACTCTCCTAGTTGATTCTTCCCACACTTGTTGCAAATAGGGTAAGAAGGTCCTTTTGCAACACTCCCCTGAGACTGCAAATCCGATCCTCTACCTGACTGATCATGCCTAGGCCTGGGGGCCTGAGTAGGAACGCTAGCTGAAGAATGCACAGGTACTGATGACCTCTTTTGAAATGAAGAACGGTGTTTGCCTCCATACTTCTGATCGCTAAAACCCAAACTCTCTGATCTGACCCTCTTGTTCTCTCTTGCCATTTCCCTCAACTTATCTTCCTCAATCTGGTGAGCATGAGTCATAAGTCTAGAAATATCTATGTCACCCAAAAGCATAGCAGACCTGTACTCCTTTTTTACCAAATCTGACACCCCCTAAATGAACTTGCTCATATGATCCCTCAGATCGACCACCATAGAAGGAGCATACCTAGAAAGCTGAGTGAACTTCAATCCATATTCTTGAACTGACATAGAGCCTTGCCTCAAATTCATGAACTCTTCGGACTTAGCCTCCCTCAACTCCCTAGGGAAGAACCGATCAAGAAAATCCCTCTCAAAGCACTCCTAAGTCATATGGTCCACATCCCTAGCCCTAGTATCCTTCCACTGAGTATACCAAATTTGAGCTACATCCTTGAGCTGATAGGAAGCTAGCTCCCCGCCATCAACACCAACAACTTGCATCACATCCAAAATTTTCTTTACCTCATCCATGAAATTCTATGGGTCTTCACAAACCTTAGAGCCCCAAAACTTGGGCAGGTACGTAGGAATTATGTCTCGAACCCTAGCAGCGACTGTCCCACCAAGAGGGATAACAGGAACAGGTGCCTACCAATTGGCCTGAGCGTCCATTGTCTAATCTAGCATATGAATGACATTTCTAAACTCTGCATTTGTGACCTCAAGATCTGGAACCATAGGATCAATATTTAGGGTGGCTCTGAGAGGTATAGCATAACGAGGAGGCATAATCTAAAATGCATAAGGATTTGGTTAGAGGTGTAATAGAGTTAAACTCTATCTCACGATATTAATCATGAAAGAAGTAAAGTTTTTCCTAAAACGTCTCATAGCCTCCCTCTCATAGATGTGGCACGCTTCATACCTATAAAAGAAACTCTACTTGATATGACTTTCAGACACCCTATGCCTCTTTAACCTGAGACTCTGATACCAAGTTTGTCACTCCCCGAGGCTACCCCCTAGATTTAACATGGGACTCAGAATCACAAGTGGTCCCAAGCTAACCCTTGGTTATAGTATAACTTAGGCATATAGAAAGAATCATAGCAGAAGCATAAGTATTAGTAACAAGCAACCATGTCTATATATATCACACCCCGAGGCTACCCCCTGGGTGTAACATGGGACCTGGTACCACAAGTTCCCCAAGCTAACCCTTGGTCATAGAATAACTCAGGTATATCAAATAAGCATAGAGGAAGCATAATACGAATTAGATAACTCAATCCATAAGATAAATTCAAAAGAACATGATTCGAAGAAGACCCAAATATCGTCTATTTCTGAAAAGCCTCTATACATGACATAAAGAGTTGCTAGGATAAGACCCTAGCTAACTCAAAGTATGAAAATAAGTAGTCTAAACAAGCTAGAGTCATAACTAGCCCTCGAACAATAAGGACTCACCAACACTGACTGGATATCAGGCTTTGTCTAGCCATGAGCCTGATGGGAAACACCTAAATCTGCATCATCAAGAGGATGCAGCGTAAAATATGCATCAGAACTACATGATGTATCGAGTATGTGAGATATGCATGATCATGATAAAAACATGCTTAAGGTGAACCTTTTCATAAATAAATAATATAAGAGGATTATCAAGATATAAGACATAAAACATGAAGTACGGTTAAAATTCAAAGTATGATATCATATAACTTCATAGCTTGAAAATAATCATGTGGGAGTTTCTCTTAACCGACATAAACCATGATGAGCTACATGGAGTCCAGTGTCATGCACCCACACTGAAAAAGGTTATCCTAACCAGCCAAGGTTAGAACCATGTCATAAGGATCCTATCATATGCCACGGAGGGCAACCTACGGTGGCAACATAGTTTTGAACTTGGGTTATCTAGAACACTCATCGCTCGGTGCTAAATACTACTCACAAAACATAACATGAGGCTCACATACATATGACATATCTAGATGTGAAAGCTTATTCATAAACATGTTCATACCCCAGATCTTCATACTACTCACGAATCTTGGTTTAGAAAATGATTCATGAGCATTGATGGCACATCAGGTGTCTTGCATTGCATAATAATTCATAACTTGAAAACTTGCATGGCCTTAGTTCAATTTTATAATAACATATACTTTCATAAAACATAGGAACTAGGCTTGCTTGAAATTCATGAAATCATGCTATCATTTTCCCCAATTTGCTTAAATTAATTCATACATGTAGGATTTACCATAATTGACCTTCAACTCATGAAATAGAAACTCATATGTAAAAACCCATGCAAAATCATGCAATTTAATGAAATTTCATAGTAAAATCAGGAGAAGGTAATTTATAGCCAAAACCCATAAGAATTTGGGTAAGAACCCTAATTTGAAAGTTCATCAAATCACAATTTGAAATTTGGGGTTTTGGGCACAAGGATGAAAGGAACCCATTGTTCAATACCCACATACCTTGATTGGAGTTAACCCACTTGAAATTGAGAAGATTAGGAGACTTGGACTTGGAGCTTGAGACCTTGAGCTTGAGAGAGTTTCTTTCCTTTTTGGGTGATGAATGAGTTAATGAGAAAGGACTTAGGCTAATGAGGGTGAAAACCCTTCTAGAAATAGTCAAAACGAGATCATTTAGGAGCTAAAAGGTGGGTAATGACTAAAATACCCCTGGACCATAATTAAGAAGAAGCTGAAAAAAATTGACTTTCAGGGACCACAGATGGGTTCCACGGGTCGTAGACCAAACCACGGCCCGTGGTTTCCATCCGTCGTTTCTGGCCAAAATAAAAGGCTACGGAAAGTAGTATATGGGTCAATAAGGATGGACCTGTAGAAAGTTTTACAGGTCGTAGACCCAAGTCATCGTTCCTGGGGAATGACAGACCTCAGACCTGAGTTCCATGAGTCTACTGTACAGCCCGTAGAACAAACTACGGTCCGTAGAGTGAACCCGTTGTCTCAGACCAGAGATTGGTTCCTGCAGAACCTAAATCACGGTTCCATTCCACGAGTCGTGTTTCTTACTATGGTCCGTGGTTTGGACCTATCATCCCTGGGAACATGATTTTTTTTTCCAGAGTTTTAACTTAGAAAGCTGGTTCTAATCCGGGGTGTTACAATATCTCCTCCTTGGGATCATTTATCCTCGAATGAAGACTAAGCAAGGAAAACTGAAGAGAAAATAGCCCAACCAGCAACAAAACCTGGAAATCAAGGAATAAACATGAAAACTGAACTTTTTAACTTAAAACATGATTTAATCAACTTCGAAAAGATGAATGCATGCTAGGATCATGAGAAGAACCGATGGAATAGGATCGGAGGAACATACTAAGGAGGAAACTATTACCTCAACCTGAAATAGAATTGAAGGGAAAGAGGTGAGGGTACTTAGCTTTCATGGTTGATTCTGCTTCCCAAGTAGCTCCTTCGACAAGCTGATTCCTCCCAAGGACCTTTACCGAAGCAACTTCCTTATTTCTCAACCTCCAAAATTGTTTATCAAGGATTTCTACAGGAACCTCCTCATAGGTGAGACTATCCTTCACACCTACATCCTCCAAAGGAACGATCAATGTCGGATCACCAACACACTTCTTCAGTAAAGAAACATGGAAAATCGGATGAACCGCTTCTAATTTCTTTGGCAAATCCAACTCATAAGCAATGCTACCAACTCTCCTCAGAATCCGATAAGGACCTACAAAATGGGGACTAAGTTTCCCTTTCTTGTCAAACCTCATCACACCCTTCATAGGTGACACCCTTAGAAAAACCCAATCATCAACTTTGAATTCCAATTCCCTCCTCCTCACATCCGCATATGATTTCTGTCGACTCTGAGCAGTCTTCAACCTCTCCCTAATAGGCTGAACTTTTTCCATAGTCTCATGAACTGAATCTGGACCAATCAAGGCTACTTTACCTACCTCAAACCAAACAATAGGAGATCTACATCTTCGACTATAAACTGCCTCATAAGGAGACATCTGGATGCTAGAGTGAAAGTTGTTGTTGTAGGCAAACTCGATAAGAGGTAAGTGATCATCTCAATTACCTTTGAAATCAATCACACAAGGCCTCAACATATCCTTCAAAGTCTGAACGGTACGCTCTGCCTGGCCATCTGTCTGAATGTGAAAAGTTGTGCTAAGCTTCACCTGAGTACCAAGACCTCTCTAAAATAATCTCCAAAACTGAGAGGTAAACTGAGTACCCCTATCTGAAATGATGGACAAAGGAACACCATGCAATCGAACTATCTCTTGGATATAGAGTCTGGCATAATCATCTGCTGAATCCATAGTCTTAAAAGCCAAGAAATGGGATGATTTAGTCATCCAGTCGACAATCACCCAAATCGAATCATGTTGCTTTCGAGTACGAGGCAAAATTGTAATAAAGTCCATATTGATCGCTTCCCACTTCCAAGTTGGAAGGTCAATATCCTGAATCATACCACCTGATCGCTGGTGCTCTACCTGCACTTGCTAACAGTTGTGACACTTAAACACAAAACCGTCTATGTCCCTCTTCATACCATTCCACCAATAGACTTCTCGTAGATCACGGTACATCTTGGTGGTACTGGGGTGAATGGAATATTTGGAACTATGAGCCTCAGTAAAAATCTGTTGGCATAACCCATCTACATTTGGCACACATAGTCGACCCTGATAACGAAGTACACCATCTCACCCTTGGTAGAAAGCCTCAACCCTTTGCTGATGGACTGCACCCTTAAGCTGAAGTAAAATGGGATCACTTTATTGCTTTTCCTTCACTTCTGCTACCAAGGATGATTCGGAACCATTCTGAACAATAACACCACCTTCTGTAGAGTCCATAAGGTGAACTCCCAACTGAGCTAGTCTATGAACCTCTTTAACCAATTCCTTTTTTCCTTCTTTAACTGAAGACACACTACCCATCGATAATCTACTAAGTGCGTCCGCCACAACATTGGCCTTGCCCGGATGGTAAAGCACACTTATGTCGTAATCCTTTAGAAGCTCAAGCCATCTTCTTTGTCACAAATTCAATTCCTTCTGAGTGAACACATACTGAAGGCTCTTATGATCTGTGAATACATCCACATGCACCCCATACAAGTAATGTCTCCAAATCTTCAAAGCAAAGACCATGACTACCAACTCAAGATCATGAGTAGGATAGTTCTTCTCATAAGTCTTAAGCTGTCTCGAAGAATAAGCAATTACTTTACCACGCTGCATCAAAACACAACCCAAGCCAATCCTAAAAGCATCACAATATACAACAAAATCATCTAGGCCCTCGGGTAGAGCTAACACTGGGGTTGTGGTCAATCTAGTCTTTAATTCCTGAAAGTTCTTCTCACACAAATCAGACCACTGAAATTTTACCTTCTTCTAAGTCAATCGAGTCAAAGGGGCAGCAATGGAAGAAAATCCTTCACAAACCTCTAGTAGTAACCAGGCAAACCCTAAAAGCTTCTAATATCAGATGGGGAAGTGGGTCTAGGCCAGTTCGTTACTGCCTCTATCTTTTGAGAATCAACCCGAATACCATCTTTAGTCACAACATGACCCAGAAAAGCAATAGACTATATCCAAAACTAACCTTTGCTAAACTTAGCAAATAACTGCCGGTCCTTGAGAGTTTGCAACACAACTCTCAAATGGTTTGCATGCTCCTCTTCACTCTGAGAGTAGATGAGGATATCACTAATGAAAAAAATCACAAACATATCCAGATACTGCTTAAACACGCGGTTCATCAAATCCATAAAAGCTGCAGAACGATTCGTTAGACCAAAAAACATAACAATAAATTCATAATGACCATACCGAGTCATGAAGGCCATCTTCGAAATATCACACTCTCTAACACGAAGCTGATGATACCCGGATCTAAGGTCAATCTTGGAGAAGAAACTAGCACCCTGAAGCTGATCAAACAAGTCATCAATCCTAGGAATAGGATACTTATTCTTGATTGTGACCTTTTTTAACTGACGGTAGTCAAAACACATTCTGAGGGAACTATCTTTCTTTCACACGAATAAGACTGGAGCACCCCATGGAGAAATGCTAGGCCTGATGAAACCCTTATCAAGAAGATCCTTCAACTGATCCTTTAACTCTTTAAGTTTCGCGGGGGCCATTCTATAAAGAGGAATATAGATAGGATTTGTATCCGAAAGAAGATCTATCCCAAAATCAATTTCTCGCTCGGGAGGAACTCCAGGTAAATCCTCGGGGAACACTTCTGGGAATTCCTTCACAATGGGAATAGACTAAAGGGATGAGGCATCAAACTTCGTGTCCATAACCCAAACTATATGATAAAGATAACCCTTAGAAATTATCTTCCTAGCCTTAAGATAAGATATGAAATGACCTTTCGAGGATGGGGGAATACCTTGCCATTCTAAAACGGGTTCATTTGGAAACTTAAAACTGACAACCCGAGTACGACAATCAACAGAAGCATAACAAGCATGTAGCCAATCCATACCAGAATAACATCAAAATCTGTCATCTCCAACTCTACCAAAACCGCTGAAGTGACTCTATAAAGGAGTGAGATAGGGTAATTTTGGTAGATTCTTTTGGCTACGACTGACTCACCAACAGGAGTAGAAACACAAAAGAGTTCTAAAAGCAATTCAGGACATACTTCAAATTTGCATCTTATATAAGGGGTCATAAAAGATAAGGAGGCACTGGGGTCCAACAAAACATACACTTCAAAAGAGAAGACTTTCAACACACCAGTAACATCTGGGGAACCCTCCTGGTCCTGACGAGAGGACATAGCATAAAGGAGGTTCTGGCACTGACCACCATAACTAGAAGCTGTGCCCTGCTGGGCTGGTCTACCTTCTGGGGCTGCTAGAGCAGACTTAGCCCTACTACCTCCCTGCCCCTTCTTAGCTGAAGGGTAGTCTCTAAACATATGTCCAAGTCATAGGTACCTTGTCCCTAACTCTAGCTTCCTTCCATTACGTGAACCAAATATGAGCTACATCCTTGAGTTGATAAGATGCCAACTTGACACAATCAACACCAACCACTTGCATCACATCAAATATTTTCTTCACTTCATCAATAAAATTTAGCGGATACTCATTCACTTTTGAACCCTAAAACTCCGGCGGGTTTATACGGACAAAATCATGAACTCGAGCCGCTACCCCACCTTGAGGGTGGACGGGGGTATGAGCCTACTGATTGGCCTGAGCAGCCAAGGTCTGGGCTAGCAAATGGATGGCGTACCTAAACTCTTCATTCATGACATCGGGGGCCGAAACTGGAGGAGCAGCATTTCCAGTGGCTCAATGAGGCATAGTACGTGGAGGCATGATCTGAAACATACAAGGTAAGGATTAGAGGAACATTAGAGTTAATCTCTATCGCACGATATGATCTTGAAAGAAATGAAGTTTTCTAAGACATCTCATAGCTTCACTCTGATATGTGTGGAGTGCTTTACACACATGAAAGAGACTCTACTCGATGCGTCTTTCAGACATCCTAGGACTCTTGAAGCTGAGGCTCTGATACCAAGTTTGTCATACCCCAAGGCTACCCCCTGAGCGTAACACAGGACCTGGGACCACAAGTGCCCCAAGCTAATCGTTGGTCATAGCATAACTCAGGTATATCAAATAAGCATAGAGGAAGCATAATACAATTTAGATAACTCAATCCATAAGATAAAATCAAAAGAACATGATTTGAAGAAGACCCGAATATCATCTATGTCTGAAAAGCCTCTATACATGACATAAGAAGTTTCTAAGATAAGACCCTAGCTAACTCAAAGTATGAAAATAAGTAGTCTAAACAAACTAGAGTCATAACTAGCCCTCGAACAATGAGGAGTCACCAACACTGACTAGACATCATGCTTTATCTAGCCACGAGCCTGATGGGAAACACCTAAATCTACATCATCAAGAGGATGCAGCGCAAAATATACATCAGTACTATAGGATGTACCGAGTATGTGATATATGCATGATCATGATAAAAACATACTTAAAATATGCTTAAGGTGAACCTTTTCATAAAGAAATAACATAAGAGGATTATCAAGATATAAGACATAAAACATGAAGTACGGTTAAAATTCAAAATATGATCTCATATAACTTCATAGCTTGAAAATAATCATGTGTGAGTTTCTCTTAACTAACATAAATCATGCTGAGCTACATGGAGTCCAGTGTCATGCACCCATACTGAAAAAGGTTGTCCTAACCGGCCAAGGCTAGAACCATGTCATAAGGATCCTGTCATAAGCCACGGAGGGCAACCTATGGTGGCAACATAGTTTTGGACTGGGGTTATCTAGAACCCTCATCACTCGGTGCTAAATACTACTCCCAAAACATAACATGAGGCTCACATACATATGAGATATCTAGATGTCAAGGCTTATTCATAAACATGTTCATACCCCGGATCTTCATACTACTCATGAATCTTGGTTTAGAAAATGATTCATGAGCATTGATGGCACATCGGTTGTCTTGCATTACATAATAATTCATAACTCTAAAACATGCATGGCCTTAGTTCAATTTCATAATTACATATACTTTCATAAAATATAGGAACTAGGCTTGCTTGGAATTCATGAAATCATACTATCATTTTCCCCAATTTGCTTAAATCAATTCATGCATGTAGGATTTACCATAATTGACCTTCAACTCATGAAATAGAAACTCATATGTAAAAACCAATGCAAAATCATACAATTTAATGAAATTTCATAATAAAATCAGGAGAAGGTAATTTATAGCCAAAACCTATAAGAATTTAGGTAAGAACCCTAATTTGAAAGTTCATAAAATCACAATTTGAAATTTAGGGTTTTGGGCACAAGGGTGAAAGCAACCCATTATTAAATACCCACATACCTTGATTGGAGTTAACCCATTTGAAATTGAAAAGATTAGAAGACTTGGACTTGGAGCTTGAGACCTTGAGCTTGAGAGAGTTCTTTTCCTTTTTGGTAGATGAATGAGGTAATGAGAAGGGACTTAGGCTAATGAGGGTGAACACCCTTATAGAAATAGTGAAAACGATATCATTTAGGAGTTAAAAGGGTAGGTAATGACTAAAATAACCCTGGACCATAATTAGGAATAACCTCAAAAAAAATTGACTTTTAGGGACCACAGATGGGTTCCACGGGCACGGCCTGTGGTTTCCATCCGTCATTTCTGGCCAAAATAACAGGCTGTGGAAGGTAGTTTATGGGTCAATAGAATGGACCCGTAGAAAGTTTTACGGGTCGTAGACCTAAGTCATCGTTCCTGGGGAATGACATACCTCAGACTTGAGTTCCACGAGTCTACTTTATGGTCCGTAGAACAAACTATAATCCGTAGTGTGAACTCGTGGTCTCAGACAAGAGATTGGTTCCTATAGAACCTAAATCACGGTTCCATTCCATGAGTCATGGTTCTAACCATGGTCCGTGGTTTTGACCCGTCATCCCTAGGAACATGATTTTTTTTCCAGAGTTTCAACTTAGAAGGTTGGTTCGAATCCTGGGGTGTTACAATATAAGATAAAGGTCTAAGAATACCAAATTTGGAATATAGAATACAAGCATTTATCTATGTCTGAAGCCTCTAAACTGACCATAAGAGTTACTGGGACAAGCCCTCAACTAATTCAGAAATCTGAAAGAAAGACATGAAAGTAACAAGTCTAGTACTAGTCCTCGAATGATGAGGACTCACCAACACAAGCTGGATAAATGACAACGTCTAGCCATGAGTCTGAGGATGGGAGCCTAAATTCGCATCATCAAAGGATGAAGCGCAAGAATATGCGTCAGTACTATAGGATATACTGAATATGTGAGCTATGCAAAAAAATGATAAAAACATACTTAAATTATATTTAAAGCTGGGTTCATGCATAATAAGAGAATTCATAGGTAAAGGTCATAGTTTAAACATAAAGCATAAAATAGAAGTCAACTTCAAAGTAGAATAACATAAGAGTTAAAATCTTGAAAGCAATTATATGAGAGTTTCTATTAACCGACATAAACCATGATGAGCTACATAGAGTCCAATCTCATGCACCCACACTGAAAAAAGTTGTCCTAATTGGACAAAGTTAGAACCATGTCATAAGGATCCTGTCATAAGCCACAGAGGGCAACCTACGGTGGCAACGTAGTTTAGACTTGGGTTATCTGAACCCTCATCGCTCGATACTAAATACTACTCACAAAATAATACATATAGCTTATATAGTACTTGGGACATATCTAATGCCAAAATTGTTTGAAAAGCATAAGGACATATCTGATGTCATGCAAATAGAAATTCATAAATCTTGAAGCTTAGCATAGCTATAATTCAAAACATACTTTTCTTTCTAAATTCATAACTTAAAGAATTAGGAAATGTAATTTCATGATACTTGAGGTCATGTTATCTAAACATGCCAATTTTACTTGAAAACATGCAATTTAGATTCATTCTCAATACAACATCTTTTGAAAATAGTTAAGGAATCTCAATTAGATCATGGGTAAAGAATGAATAATCATGAATTGATACTTTAAAACTAAATACATAAGATTTCCCTAATTTGGGTAAGAACCCGAATTTTATAAGTTCATAAATCAAAGTAAAACTTGGAGGTTTTGGGTATAAAGGTGAAAGTAATCCCTTATTAAATACCGACATACTTGAATTGAAGATTTCTAAACCTTAGATGAGAAGAATGGAGGCTTGAAGATGAATCCTTACCTTGGAGCTTGGGAGGAAGGAGACTTTTTCCTCTTTTAGAAGTGGGATGAGAGTTTTGAAAAGAACTTAGGATAATTAGGGAAAAAACCCTACCAAAAGAATCTAAAATGACCTCATTTAAGAGTTAAAAAGGTGGATAAATACAAAAATACCCCTGGATAAAAGCTGGGAAAAACAGACATAAAATCTCAGCTTTAGGTTCTAGAGGCCCTTTCCATGGACCATAGATTGAACCACGATTCATGGATTGGGGTTGTGGTTCCTGATCCTTAAATGTAAGCTACAAATCAGGTTCTACGAACTAACAATATAGCTTGTGGAACCATCCATGAGTCGTAGGAACCATTTTTGGTTCACTGTGAAAAACTTGAGCCTCAGTATGATTTCCACGAGCTGGTTCCATGGCTCGTGGAACCATCCACGACTCGTGACCCCGACTTGTGGTTCTCAGACCTGAGGAGGGGTCTGTAGAATAGTTTCCACGAGTCCATCCCATGACTTGTGGTTCAGTCCATGGCTCAGTGTTTGGGCTCGTGATCCTTGGAAAGTTAAATTTTCTTAGGGATTCTAAGTTTGAAAGCTGGATCAAATCTCGATTTCTTATAGGTTGGGAACCTTTCCCACCAAGTATTGTATTTATAGAGGCTTGCAGACTAGTTAGTTGGGTTGCATAACTATGATGGTGGCCATTTGGGCCTTGTATGTTTATTAGCTATATCTTGTTAGCTAATTGGGCCTTGTTGTTGTTTTATTTGGCATAGTTTACATTATTATATATATGTTTTCAGTTTTTATATAATGATAATGGTATCCTTGACATCCCTCATAGTGTTTATGCTATCCTAGATATCATGAGGGCCTTGACTACCGAAAATTGACTTATGTGCTACCTGCTTATTGCTTTATATGAACTGTTGGGAGTAGCTATTTTCTTTCTAGAGCTGTCGATAGGGGCCTTGTTGGCCGAGATTGATTTTTAAGCCGAGATATACTTATTTGTTTGCTTGATTGTGTGTGGCTTCCATGCATCATTGAAAAATGGTTCAGTCGAGTCGGCTTTGGCTTAAGTTTTGGCATCAGGTGCCAGTTGCTCCCCTCGAGTTTGGGGCATGACACAAATGTTCATTTTTACATTTTCAATATCACTTGTGAACCTTGGGACATCTTGGCCATTAATAGTTGAAAGATATTAACATTTATAGGCACTGCTACCATAGATTTTCCAAGTTCTTCCATTACTCAATAAATCAAAAAGATTGAGTTTGATTGTCATATGGTGGGAGTTATGTCTTGTTTTGTTTTTGTACTTCTCTTAGAAGCTCCTGTTCCAATTTTGAGTAGTTCATTAGCGAGTGTTTTCCGTTGTATTTTTAAAGGTTTCACTGTATTCGAAGGTTTGAAACTGGTTGTAATTTTTAAAAGATTTATGGTTTCTTATTGATTTTTTACATACCTATTTTAAATGGGTGGTAAGGTTTATCCTATCTAGGTGAACTAGAGTAGGTGCTCCCATGATTCGAGTAGTTGAGTCATGACAATTTGGTATCAGAGCCTAGGTTACCGGTCTCCCAATACAAGAACAAATGTCGAATAGTGTCCTGCATATTGGTGTGTTGACGTCCACATCTAATATTTGGAAGCTATAAGGCATTCTAGGAAATTGTTCCACTTCTTTTCTCCTTTTGTATGGTTTGTTGCTTGCTTGTTTGAGTTTATTCGAATTGGTATATTCAGATTCCAATTGGTATCTCAATGAGGTAAATGGATGTCATATGACCTTGGCTGAAATAACACAAGCAAGGGAAGTTGGAACTGGGAAGGTTTTAATTAGTATCTGGCCATAGAGGCTATGTAAATGCATGGATAATTGGCTAATGGTTATCCATGAGGCGAATAAAGGATAATAAAAAGGGCTTGTTTAGTGATGAAACTTGAGATTGGTGCTTATGTATATTCGTATTACTTGAATGACTACAAATATGTGAAATATGATTGTTTGAATCACTATGGAATTTATGGTTAGTGAAAAGTCATAACTTGGTTATGTGTTGGTGGTTAAAGGAATTATTTGCTATGTGGTTTAACTAGAAATTATGTGCTAAATGTTGAGCATGTACTTATCATTGGTAAAATGGTAAGGGAATAAAAATGGATTATGACTGTGGGAAACTTTGGTTTCAGGACACTCAGGTTTTGGTTAAGGACCATGGGAAAAAGGGCTATTGTTGCATAATAGCGGGATTTGTTTTGAAAAGTTTCTTGGTGTGATTCATAAATGGTTTTAAATAATGTAATGCTAAGTTCTTGTCTATGTATTGTTGGGTTTGGTCTTGGGATTATGTTAAGGGCCATAGTGCGATTTCATGTGCTAGTGTTGAAAACAGGGAAGGGGAATGAGGGAATTTTGTAGAAATTGGTAAATTTTTGGGCTGCTACTATTTGGGGTCGCCATAGCAGGATGGGGGGCAGAATCCCTCCCCTATTTTTCCTTGTTTTGCTTTTCATTCCTGGGTATTTGTGAAATTATGGTTGCCTAGTGATGGAAACAGTCACCCATGTATTGTTTGACAAAATGACTTGTAGTTGGTTGATTATTGGTGGACATTTCTCATAGGATTATTTTATGAGAATGATTATGGGTAAATATCATCTCTTGAAATTGTTAAGGTTTTTGAAATAAGATAGCTTGCTTATGATTGATGATCCTTAGTTGTAGGGTCAGTTGAGGAAGTGAGTTTATTAGATGTATTCTTGAATATTCATGTCCTTCTTGTTGATCATGATAATACTTGGTTGTTATTGTTCCTTGAATGTTGGTGATGTGTTCGTTATAGCATTGGTTGGGGTGTAAGTGCTCATGTAAAGTTTTCCCTAGGATGAGAGTTAACAAAATCTCAGGCTAGGGTGGGTTCTAATAAATTTTTTGTGTTGTGTGGTTTAGAGACATTTGGTGTCTCAAGGTGTAGTGTTTGCTAAAATTATGGTGATACCATGAGATGTGAGGGACATACTTTCCCATAGAAACTCTTGAAATAGAGTTTAAATTAATTGAACTTCGGATATAGCATTTATTGTAAAGAGGTTAGTTTGGGATGCCAAAATTTGAGATTGTGTTGTAAAATTGGCCGAAATTGGGACTGCCCGAAGTGACTACCTCACCTATGCTGCTATAGCGGGAGGCAGGCTGCTACCATAGTGCCGCTATAGTGGGAATTTTCCCGCTATAGTGAGAATTGGGTTGCTATAGAGACCCAATCCCTCACAGCATGGAAAAATTAGTTTGTACGTTATGTTTGAAATCTTTTCATTCCAGCATATAGATGAGGCCCTAGATTACTTGGGTGCTCGGGAAAGGGTTGCTTTAATAAGACTCATACCATTCTTTCCATAGTGGTGATCATTCGGGGACAAATAATGGGTAAATTGGTATATGTTATAATGGCTGGTTCCATCGTTACTAAAAATATCTACAGTAAAGGTATACGAATCTATTTTGTCGTAGGTGTTAGGATCAATTCCTTGGTATGTGAGTGCATTCGTTATGAATTAAGGTCATATAATGCCCCTAACACTAAGTTAAGTTAAAAGTGTCCTTACCAATTTAGTTTTGGGATAAGTTTTAATTAAGGTCAACTTCAAACAAGCATTCCTCCTAGAATATAAGGAGATATAGGCCCTATTACCCATCTATTAAAGATCTTTGAGTCTTCTTTCTAATGCCACTGATTGTTTATTAATTTCTTCTGAAGTAAAAAGTTATGACTATTTTATTAAATACTGTCCGTGCTGAAAAGATGAGGATGCTAAGGCTGCTATAGCGGGGCCGCTACAGTAGGCTATGCGTAGTTAAATGCAGTTTTTAGACCTGAAATGTTATTTTACCCTCCCAACTCATGCAAGGTCAGGCTAGGTCTAGGGAGGGGAGATTTCTACAGTTCTCTATTGATTTCCTTCTTCAAGGTAAGTTCTTCCATCAATCTAACACTCGTTTGATTCTAAAATCCTTAGAGTATCATTAGATTGATCATGTGGAGGGGGTAGAAAGTTAACCTAGGTGGAATTTTCTGGTGTAAAGTGAATTAATAGGTTGAAATCCCTTGAATTTGGGTTAGTGTTGATAGATTATGTCTTTGGGACTAGAAATTGATCTAACCATTCCAAGATATAGAGATTTTGGGTAGATTAAAGGGTAGAAAACCCTAGAATGACAAGTTTGGCATGAGCTTGGGTTAAAATCAATGAAAGTTATGTTATATGCCTAGAATTGGTATAACAATGGTTGAATTATTGTTTTATTGTTATTGTTAGACCGATATCCAGTTGAGAAGCAAGAAAAGGCAATGCAATTGCATAATAGTACACTCCATAGCAACAGATTGGCACCCAGGTAGGTTATGATTTATGAGTAGTAGAATGTGGTTAAAAATGATACTCAATATATAGATTTGATGGGAGAAATCATGCTTAGGTAATTTATGTTATAAGGACCTAGTTGTGTGTTGATATGTTAACATATGAATCCTTGATGGGTGTTTTGTGTTTTTATGACTCCATGGTGGATTATAATATCAATTATGTGATTATAGATGATAAGAAGATTGTTTGAGCTTATAATCTAGTGAATAAGCCTAATTACCATAAAAAGGGTGAACTTGGTATTATGTGTATTTGTAATACGGTATAATCTTCCTTAAGGTTAGTAATGAGAATTGATTATGGTATGAGGAGGCGGTCACATAATTTAAGAGACCAAAGTCAAGTTAGGCTAAGGGTTAGAAAATAAAAGGTATAAAGGTGTATGACTTCAACTAGAGTTTAAGCTCCATTGTATTGAATGTACACTCCTAAAATGAGTACTTACATTTAATGAATATGGCTTGATAATGCTTACTTGAATAAGTTGGGGGTTGGTCTTTGGACATGCTATCATTAATGAAACCAATAAACCATATCTACTTGTGATTTGGTGTGTTAAAGAATGATTGTTGTTTTACATGAAATGAGTAACTCGAGTTGACCAAGTGTTTGGGTGGTTGTCTATTATTGCAAGGCATGCTTAAGGAAGGTAATTGTTAAATGATATCCTAAGTGTCAACCACATATAATGAGGTAACATTAAACGCTTGTTGACTGTACAAGTATGGTTGCTTATTCTCATTGTGGTTGTGATTGTTGTGATATCTATTGTTACTGTGGGATGTACCGATACTTGGACATCTTTATGGGATTGGTTGATGTTATTATTGGTTGGCTCAGGTACCATACCGATATAGTTTCTATGATTCATTGGTTGGCTTGAGTACCATACTTGTATAGTTTCTATTATTTATTAGTTGGCTCGGGTAACAAGTCGGTACAATTTCTATAATTCATTGGTTAGCTCAGGTACAACGCTAGTAGAATACATGGACAAGATCTCATCCCCTGCAATTCATGGCTAGTGGGCGACCATAAGACCCTCATCATATGTGTACAAGGTATTGGTGAGTTTGATGGTTCCTTGAGTGAACCGAGTTTATGATAACTGTTATGGTTTTTGTTTATATTGGTTTCATGTGAACTGGGTTATATTATGGTTGTTGTTGTGGGATCCTTGTGTGGTCCAGTTACTTGACATATATTTAGGATCCTTGTGTGGTCCGGTTTCTTGGTATATATTTGGGATCCTTGTGTGGTCTGAATACTTGGCATTTGTTTGGGATCCTTGTGTAGTCCGGTTACTTGGCTTATGTTTGGGATCCTTGTGTGGTCCGATTGCTTGGCATATATGTGGGATTCTTGTATGGCCCGGTTACTTGACCTATATTTGGGGTCCTTGTGTAGTTCGGTTACTTGACATATATTGGGGATCCTTGAGTGGTCTGGGCTAGGGATGTAAAACAATGGCATATATATTCTATTATTGTCTACTTACTCGTGAATTTGATATAAGGTAGTTATTATTATAAATTCATGGTTGTTGAACTGATTAATGATTAGTAGTCATGGTCTTGACTTGGTTTATTATCAATGTTGATTACATTTGAATGAATCATCTATTGTTGGTTGACTTGGCTAAAGGATTTATTATTAGGTAAAAGTAATCATTAAGTGTTCTGGGTTGTACTTGCTTACAAGGTTATGGTTATGTGTCTCATTTACCATTGAGGTTAATTGAGGTGTAAGTGGAACATATTGACTACATGTAATGAATTGGATAAAACTAAGTCAGCGAGGATAAGGATGGAAATAATCATATGTAGGATAAAGATAGCATAAGTGGATGAAGGTGATGTGGACTAAATTGTTATATAAGTTGTCATGCTTTCTTTCTTTGATTTCTATATTGTGTTTACATGATCTAACCCTGGTTGGCTGATGATACCTACCAATACGTGTTGTTGTACTGATACTACTCTTGCTATATCCTTTTTGGGGTATAGTCTGGTTGTAGGATCAATGAATGTTTCAAAGGTGATGTGGATAGTGATCTCCATCAGCTTCTACTAATCTCTTTCCTATGGAGGGAGCTATGCGTAGTTTTGTTCTTGTACTTCTCTTAGAAGCTCTTGTACTTGTTTAGACTATTTCCTTAGGGAAGGTTTTTCGTTGTATTTTTAAAGGTTTCACTGTATTCAATGGTTTGAAACAAGTTGTAATTTTTAAAAGCATTTATGGTTTCTTATTGAGGAAAACATGAGATTTTTTATCGAATGATAAGATTTTTCTACCTTTACTCTGGTTTTTGATTTCAAAAATGAATTTCATGGTTTTTGTCTCCATTATTTTAGAAAGGAAAGGGTGGAACAACTTTTATACTCGGTCTGAGAGATGTTTTCAGTCCTTTCCTCTAATTATTTCTATTGATGAGTCCAAGGTACGATTCTGGGTAGCTCGAGGAGCAACTATCTAGGTTTTTACTTTTATTGCATATGTTGATGAGCTCTAAGACGGCCTGCAAGATGGTTCGAGGAGCCTACAAGGGAGTCCCATGAATCATATTTTGGGGATTTTACTTAACTGCATTAGCCACATTCTTCACCATCTCATCCCATGATGCATTGCATTCTCTTGCATGCCCTTTTGAGTGGTTTATTGTTTTATTATTATTTTTTTCACCGTTAGGTCGGACTAGTCTTGCTTTTTGTAGTGTTCCTATGATAACTAGATTTAGGTGGATCTCGATGGCTAGTTTACTTTCAGGTGTCTTATATTATATATCATCTTCTGAGCTTGGCCGTCCTATGATGCCTACTGAGTACCCCGTGTTTGGTACTCATACTACATTTTTGGATCTTTTTTTGATGCGGCACCTAGTACAAGCCACCCTTGTTGAAGCATCCACTCGTTTATGGCCAGCTGCTATTTGGATCGTGGTGAGATACCGGCATTTGGAGATTTTACTACTTTCTATCTTTTCATAGTGTCTGTATTTTGCTCTTTTTGGTAGATAGTAGCACCTTGTATAGCGTTATTTTTTTACTTAGATGCTCTTGTACCGGTGACACTAGGTCCGATTTTTTTTTTATATTTCAGCTTTCTTGGTCTCTTTAGGGCCTTTTTTATATATTTTGTACTGTTAGGTATACATTTATACTTTTGACCCACCTCTTGTTATTATTTCCCTTCTGCTTTACTTATTTAAATGCTTATTTATAGTATCATATTCTTGGGTTGGCTTGCCACTGGAGGGTTTTGGCAGGCACCATCATGGCATAATTTTGCATCATGACGTAGTGGTATTTGAGCTTTAGGTTCATCGATCTTACTGATACAAGAGAAAATGTCTAGTAGAGTCTTGCGAATCAGTGCAATGACATCCATATCCTATCTGTGGGAGGCTATAGGGCATTCTTAGGAATTGTTTCCATTTTGATTGCTTCCTTATTATGCATCTTTGACTCTATCAACTTCTAAATTTCATTTGTTCCACTCTTTCTTAGATGGTTCGGATAAGATCAGCAGCAGGTGAGGACGAGGCCTCTGCGCCTATAGTTAGAGCCCCATCTAGGGTATGGGGTAGAGGTCAACCCAGGTGTAGAGGTAAGGCATGGTCTATGGTGCCAACTCAAGCCTAGGCTAGGGTACCATCTCCAGAGCTTGGTATTAAGGTAGAGGAGGTTGAGTATCAGCAGCAGGGCATGGGGCCATCCTAGCATTTGGTAGGTTTTTTGGCTATACCTGTTCTTCATCATATGTTGGTTCATCTTCTTGGGTTTTTGGAGGGCATGTCACAGCCAAGGGCTTCGCTAGGTACTCTGATTGGCTCACAGGTTAAGGATAAGGCTAAGATTTTGTCCCAGGCAGTGTCACAGGGTTTAGGAGCGCATCCTGCTATTTTGACTCCCTGGTTAGAGGTGTTGCCTATTCAATCGATTGCTCTTCCTATTCCATCTAGGCCTACTATGTCTTTGGAGGAGCAGAAGATGTTGGGTAGGTTAATTGGACTGGGTTCTCTCAGGATTTTGGGTTCTCCGGGAGAGAATGCCCATGAGTTAATAGTCAGTTTCCAGGAGAGGTTATATAATCTTGGCTTAGTTGAGTCATAGAGAGTCGATTATACTGCTTTTCAGCTAGATGGTACGGCTAGATAGTGGTGGAGATCTTATAGTGCTTATAGACCAGCCAGGTCACCTCCTATGACTTGGGCTTAGTCCTCCGAGGCCTTTTTGGAGAAGTATGTACAACACAATATGAGGGAACGACTGATGGATGAGTTCACCAGGTTAGAGCAGGGCTCTATGACTATTTCAGAGTATGAGGTCTACTTCCACGAGTTGTCTAGGCATGCTACCATGATTCTTACCACCGAGCACAAGAGGGTGTGTTGCTTTGTTAGAGGGTTGGGTTTGTAGCTTTGGTTGTCTTCAAAGCACTTGGTGGCTTTCGGGGTGAGATTTCTTATAGTTATTGATCACTCCCATAATATTGAGGATATTCATCGCTAGGCCTACGAAGGCAACAACAAGAGGCCTTGCCACAATGGTGGATATAGTGGTTCACAACATAGAGGCAGAAGGTTCTCCGATTAGGGTCATCTGCAACATTTCCAGCCTAGCCAGCCTATTCAGGGGGAACTACAAATTATAGAGGGTCAGATTCATCAGGGTATCCAAAGCTTGGTTCAAACTTTGCAAGGTTCTCTTTCTGGGTATTTAGTCCATAGTCTCCATTTTGGTTTTGTCGGGTCATCACAGTATGGTAAAAATGGACGGGGTTGTTATGAGTGTGGTATGCTGGGTCACTATGCCAGGGATTGTACTTTGTTTTAGTGTGTTGAGTGACAGGGTCAGTAGAGTCAGCTAGGTCAGCAGGTTCAGGCTCCCAGGGGTCTAGTGCCACCAGTCAAAGTTGGTGCACAGGGTAGTAGGGGTGGTCCCAAGGTACTCGAGGTGGTCATGTCAGTCTGAGCCACATGTATGCATTTCTTGGCTTGCCAAAAGACTAAGGCTTCAAATGATATCATCACAGGTATGATCTCAGTCTGTCATCAGTCAGCTTCTGCATTGTTTGATCTGGATTTTACTTTCTCCTATGTATCTTCTTATTTTTCTACTCGCCTAGAGTCTACTTGTGAGTTATCTCATGAGCCTATGCATATAGCTACCCCATTAGGAGATTCTTTAGTAGTGGATCATATATATCGGGCTTGTATGGTGACTATTCTGAGGTATGACACTTGGGTAGACTTGGTCGTACTGGATATGGTTAATTTCGATGTTATATTAGGCATGGATTGGTTGTCTTCTTATCATGCAGTCTTGGATTGTTTCATCAAGAACATTACTCTATGGATGCCTAGTATCCCTCCTATTGTATGGAAGGGTGCCGATAGCCATATGCCGAGGGGAGTTATATCTTTTCTGAGCGCCCACTAGATAGTTAGAAAGGGGTGTTTGGCTTATCTTGCTTACGTCCATGATACTAGTTCCACCACATCTTCTATTAAGTCAGTTCCAGTGGTTTGTGGGTATTCAGATGTGTTTTCTACTTATTTACTGGGTCTTTTTCCTAATCATGATATTGACTTTGGTATTGATGTTGAGATGGAACTCAACCTATTTTTATTCTGCCATGTTGGATGGCACTAGCCGAGTTGAGAGAGCTTAAGGAGAAGCTCCAACATCTTCTGGGTAAGGGGCTTATTAGTCCTAGTGTGTCTATGTGGGCTTCTCATGTTATTTGTGAAGAAGAAGCATGGTTCCTTGCGGATATGTTTTGACTACATATAGATGAATAAGGTGATCATTAAGAATAGGTATCCGATGCCATATATTGATAATTTGTTTGACTAGTTACAGGGTGCAACGATGTTCTCTAAGATTGATTTGAGGTCAGGTTATCATCAGTTGAGGATCAGGGTAGCGGACATCTCAAAGTTTGCATTTAGGACTTGATACATCCATTATGAGTTCCAAGTCATGTTTTTTGGGTTGACCAATGCCCCAACAGCCTTTATGGCATTGATTAGCCATTTGTTCAAAGCCTACCTAGATTCCTTCATTATTGTGTTCATCAATGACATTCTAGTGTACTCGAGAAGTAGGGAGGAACATGAGAAACATTTGAGAGTTGAACTTCAGACCATGTGAGATCAACAGTTGTATGCCAAATTCACTAAGTTTTGGCTTGAGTTTGTGGCATTCTTGGGGCACATGGTGTACAAGGATAGGATTATGGTAGATTCGGTGAAGATTGCGATAGTTTGTGATTGGGATAGGCCTACTTCTCCTACTGAGTTTCGTAGTTTCATCAGGTTGGAAGGTTACTATAGATGGTTAATGGAGGGGTTTTCTTCTATAGAAGCTCCATTGACTAGATTTACTCATAAGAATGTCCCCTTTTGATTGTCTGACGAGTGTAAGGCAAGCTTTCTAAGGCTCAAAGCCTTATTTACTTCAGCTTTGATTCTTACTCTTTCATTTGAGAGCCATCATTTTACTCTCTATTGTGATGCTTCTGGAGTTGGTTTTGGTTGTGTATTAATGTAATAGGGCCGAGTCATTTCTTATGCCTCTAGACAGCTGAAGATTCACAGGAGGAACTACCCTACTCATGACTTGGAGATAGCGGTGGTAGTCTTTGCATTGAATATGTTAAGGAACTACCTGTATGGTGTGAATTCTGAGATCATTCTTGACCATCATAGTATTCAGTATATTTTTAGCCAGAAAGATCTAAATTTTAGGCAACATAGGTGGTTGCAGTTACTGAAGAACAATGGCACCTCTATTTTTTATCACCTGGGCAAGGAAAATATGGTAGAGGATACCTTGAGCCAGAAGGCAGTGAGTATGGGTAGCTTGTCATTCTTGGCAGTGGAGGAGTGACCTTTGGCTTTAGACATCCAGTCCTTGGCTAATAGGTTGGTTAGACTTGACATTTCCGAGATAGGCCATATTCTTGCTTGTGTTGAGGCTAGGTCTTCCTTGTTAGAGTAGATTCAAGCATGGTAGTTTGATGATGCAAGGTTGAGGATCATTCATGATAAGGTATTGAGCAGTGAGGCTAGAAGGTGACCTTAGATTTAGAGGGTGTTTTGAGGATTTAGGGTCGTATCTGGGTTCCTAGAGTTGGTGATTTGGTCAGGTTGATCTTGGAAGAGACTCATTGTTCTAGGTATTCCATTTATCTCAGGGAATCTAAGATGTATCATGACTTGAGACAACAGTATTGGTGGTGTGGGATGAAGAAGCATATCTTAGATTTAGTATCTAGGGGCTTGAACTGTCAGTAGGTAAAGTTCGAGCACCAGAGACCAGGTGGTTTGACCCAGAGGCTACCCATTCCTGAGTGGAAATGGGACCGGATAGATATGGACTTTGTGGTAGGCTTGCCACACACTTTGCAGAGATTTGATGCTATTTGGGTTATCATGGATAGGTTGACAAAGTCTGATCGCTTTTTGCTGGTTCAGACTTCTTACAATTTAGAGAGGTTGGCTCAGATCTACATCCGTAAGATTGTCCATTTGCAAAAGCTACCTGTTTCTATTATTTTTGATTATGGTACACAGTTTACTTTGTGTTTCTAGAGGTATATTCAGAGAGAGTTGGGTACCCGAGTTGAGCTTAGCACTGCTTTTCACTCAAAAACTGATGGTCAGTCGAAGGATACTATTCAGGTTCTGCAGGATGTGTTGCGAGCTTGTGTTATTGATTTCGAAGGTCAGTGGGACTAGTTCTTATCCTTTACAGAGTTTGCGTAAAATAATAGCTACAACTCTAATATTCAGATAGCTCCATTTGAGGTATTGTATGGTAGGTGGTGCAGGTCTCAGGTCGATTGGTTTGATTCCTTTAAGTTTTGATCATGGGGTACTAACTTTCTATGTGATTCCATGGATAGAGTTTGGGTCATTAAGGAGAGACGTCATACTGCCTAGAGTAGGCAGAAGAGTTATGCTGATAGGAGGGTTTAAGATTTAAAGTTTATGATTGGTGATCGAGTGTTCCTTCAGGTGTCTCCCATGAAGGGTGTGATGAGGTTTAGGAGGAAGGACAAGCTTATTCTTAGGTTCGTTAGGCTATTTAAGATCCTTTGTTGCACTGGGGAGGTAGCATACGAGTTGGCCTTGCCTCCTGTTCTTTTAGGTGCTCACCCTATTATCCATGTTTCTATCCTAAGATGGTATGTTCCGGATTAGTCACACGTGCTTCAGTGGGATTAAATTCAGTTGGATGAGTCATTAGCTTTTGAGGAGGAGCCGGTTGCTATTTTGGATAGGCAGGTTAGAAAGTTAAGGTCCAAGGAGATTCTTTCAGTTAAGGTTCAATGGCGGCATCGTCTTGTCGAGGAGACTACTTGGGAGACCAAGAATGACATACGAACCCGTTATCCTCATTTTCGAGCCTTTAGGTACCTTCCTTTCTTTAATTTTCAAGGACGAGAGTTCTTTTAGTGGTGCATGTTTATAATAACCCTCGTGGTCATTTTCTTATATTCGTGCCCTTTTTACCATTTTGAACCTTCCCGTAGCTTCTTCATAATTAGTTTTTCTTGTATGGATGAGTGGTGCGCTTCTTGAGGCGTTCAATTGAGTTTTAGATAAGTTTTCCTATTTTAGAACTATTTAAGTTGGTATATTTTACTTTGGTCAACATTTGGATAAGACGGGATTGGACTGAAATTCCGTCAGTGTTATTAGCTCAGGAACACTGACTTTGGGCTAGTGGGACCTTTGGTTTGAGTCATAAGGCTTACAGACTCATTTTTGGAACCTTTGTAACTTTTAGGCAAAATTGATAAAGTGTTGACTTTGATCAACATTTCATCAAGACAACCTCTATTGGTTATTTCGATGATTTTGTTGAGTTAGAAATGCCGTTTCCAGTGGATAGCATATTTGGTTTGTATTCATAGGTTCCAAATGAATTCTAAGGGTCCATCTGGTGAAAATCTAGTCTTGGAAAGTTTCTGGTGCACAATTGCTAGTACAGAGCCTTTTTGGTCATCGCAATAGCGAGGTGACCATCACGTTCATGATGGTCTTACTTTTCTACCATTACATTTCCAAGAGGTTCATCGCATTTGCAATAAAGGCAAGTTGGGACTCGGTCCAGCTTGTTCTTTGCATTCACGATAAAGACCACCACAACCGCAATGGTTTCTCTTGTCCCTTCATTGCATTCATAAGGGGTCCTTCGCGTTCGCGATGAAGGACCCCCAACAACTATATAAATGTTTCAAATTCATTTTTTCCTCATTTCATCAAAAAATTCCAGTATTGAGCAAGCTTGTGAGCTGGTTCGAAGGTGTTTGATCACCCAAAATATTTCTGGTAAGTCCGTTATGTCCCCTCATTTTTTTCCCGTCATTTCTTTGCGTATATCCTTCATGATTCTTGTTAAATTACTTGTTTTAAATTCCATTGATCAAGTGAATTTTGGGGCTATTTTGGACCCTGAAACGAGCCCCTTTTGTGCCAAAATTTTGGGCATGGGTTTAAAAACTCGTTGCAAACATAATTGTGATATTTGTTTTTTATTTCATTAAACTGGCCTCGAGGGTCAATCTCCAACCTGATTTCCAGCCTAAAATTTTGTACAACAATCATTTTCCCCATCTTGATACCTAGATTATGTTTACGATAGCGTGGCAATATTCTAAGGCACTTCAAAAGGGAAAGGCTCTCGAGTGATGGTTTGTGATTGCGGTTCGGCATTGAGGTAGGTTATGGTTTACCTCTTTTAGACCTAGCTTAGTTATATTTTATATTTTATAAGTTACTTGAATGTTAGGGTAAGTTTTAGTTTATAATTAAGCTTAAATTTTATTTCTGTATATTTGTCCATTTCTGGGACTGTAGAATAGAATTATCATGTTTATCCTAGTCTAGGGTGCTATAGCCTCGTTATGTCATACTAGAATCCTTAGTTTGGGCTTGTGGTGGTATTCCTAGTAGAGTATATGTTTATGATTATTTTCGTGTTATAGTTACATTTTCTGTATTGTTTACCATTGATGTGTAACTATGGGCCCGAGGCTATAGATGGGATTGGACGGAATTCTAGGTCAGTCATCTTGTCTGGATGGTGCTTTTGTCCTGTTTGATATGTGCATATACTTGTATTCTCTGTGATGGCATGTATATACTCATCCACACATATACATGGCTAGTGGTACGATATTTGAGGAAAACATGAGATTTTTTAACGAAAGATAAGATTTTTCTACTTTTACTATGGTTTCAGATTTCAGAAAGGAATTTTATGGTTTTTGTCTCCATTTTTAGAAAGTAAAGGGCAATACCACTTTTATACTCAGTCCTAGGGATGTTTCTGGACTTTTTCTCTATTTATTTTTTGTTGATAAGTTTGAGGTACGATTCTGGGTGGCTCGAGGACCACATATTTGGGTTTTTACTTTTGTTGCATATGTTGATGAGTTCTAGGGCGACCTACAGGAGGGTTAGGGGAGCCTATGAAGCAGTCCCACGAACCATATTTTGGGGTTTGTACTTTACTGCATTAGCCACATTCTGCACCATATCATCCCATGATGCATTGCATTTTCTTTCATGCCCTTTTGAGTGGTTTATTATTATTATCTTCACCGTTAGCTCCGACTAGTCTTGGTTTTTTTAGTTTTCTTATAATAACTCGATTTAGGTGGATCTCGATACCTAGTTTACTTTCCTAGTTCTTATATTATATATCACCTTTTGAGCTCAGTCAGCCTATCATGCCTACTGAGTACCTCATGTTTTGGTACTCATACTACATTTCTGCATATTTGTTTGATGCAGCACCTAGTACAAGCCACCTTCGTTGACCATCCACTCGTTCATGGCCAGCAACTGTTCAGATCGTGGTGAGCTACCAGCATTTAGAGATTTTACTGCTTTCTATCTTTTCATATTGTATATATTTTTCTATTTTTTGTAGACAATAGGACCTTGTGTAGCGCTATTTCAGTACTTAGATACTCTTGTACTGGTGACACCAGGTCCAGGATTTGGTTATTGTATATATTTCGTCTTTCCTGGTGTCTTTAGGGCCTTTTTTGTATATTTTGTACTATTAGGTATATATCTATACTGTTGGCCTGCCTCTTGTTATTATTTCCCTTCCACTTTACTTTTTTAAATGCTTATTTATAATATCGTGTTCTTGGGTTGGCTTTTCTACTGGAGGGTTTTAGTAGGCGCCATCATGGCCCAATTTTGGGTCCTGACAAGACCACTGTAAAAACCTGCTACAAACTTACTCGTAGTCTCAGAATTCCCTATGGTGGTATATTTCACTAGGTCACCCCCTAACTGAACACAAACACATCACAACAATGCGCAAATCATCATGATTACACAAAAGTTTCAGTTTTAAACCTCCCCATCTTTGAGATTTATTAGCTCAATTTAACTCTGGGGACTCTAACAAGGGTGCTAGGGACCTAACCATCCCATAACGACCCGACAGGTTGTTATATTAGATATTAATTAAACCAATGTTCATCCTGAACTAGACAAGAAGTGAAACAAGGGAAGAATACCTGACTCTGCAAAAATCTTGGGATACTTGATATATATGTCTAATTTGGTCCTCCAAGTAGCCTCCTCCATATGATGATTCTTCTATTGGACCTTCACAGACGCAATCTCTTTGGATCTTAGCTTATGGACCTCTCTATCTAAGATAGCCACAGGATCCTTTTCGTGAGATAAATTATGATCAATCAAGACTGAATCCCAATGAATAATATAAGTACCATCACCATGATATTTTTTCAAGATCAAAACATGAAATACCAAGTGAACCCCCAACAAACCTAGTGGAAAACATGATTCATAGGTTACCTCCCCCCACGTCTATGCATCTCAAATGGACCAATGTATCTTGGACTAATATTACCTTGCTTTCCAAACCTCATCACACCCTTCATGGGTGAGACCTTGAGCAAAACTTGCTCTTCTACCATGATTTCCATGTCACAGAACTTTTGGTCTGCATAGTCTTTCTGCCTACTCTAGGCTGCCAACCGCTTATCCTGATTTACCTTGACCTTCTCAAATGACTCCCTCAAAATATCAGTACATTATGATATCAACTTAAACGCATCAAACAAACCAGTAGAAGATCTACATATACTCCTATACAAAGCCTCAAACACAGCCATATCAATGCTTAAATGATAACTATTATTATAAGAGAACTCTTCCAATGGCAAAGCTGGTCCTAATGCCTATCAAAATCTATCACACAAGCTTGGAGAATGTCCTCCGGAACCTAAATCATCCTCTATGACTGCCTATTGGTATGAGGGTAAAATGTCGTACTATGATCTAGCTTAGTACCTAACTCAGCCTGCAAAGTCCTCCAAAAATTAGATGTAAACTGCATACCTCTATCCGAGATAATAGAAGCTGGAACTCCATGCAACTGAACAACATCTTGGATATATAACTTTGCTAATTTTTTTTGCATTATAAGTCACATGAACTGGTACAAAATGTGCAGACTTAGTCAACCTGTCAACAATAACCCATATGAATTCAAACTTGCCCAAGGTCTTTGGAAGACAAACCACAAAATCTATCGCTATCCCTTCCAACTTCCATTCAGGAATGGCATCCTTTGAAGTGTTCCTCCGGGTCTCTGGTGCTCATACTTTACCTGCTGACAATTCAAACACCGAGCAACAAATTCCACCATATCATGCTTTATCCTACCCCACTAATAGTGTTGTCTCAGGTCAAAATACATCTTGGTGGTGCTAGGATGTATAGAATATCTCAAACTATGAGCCTTTGATAGGAAATTCTTAACTAGATCGTCAACACAGGTAACAGATACACGCCCCTTGATCCTTAAAACACCCTCACCATCAATCATGACTCCTTGGCCTCTCCATGCAGACTTTATCACTGATCTTGCTCAACTTGGCATCCTCAAACTATATAGCTTTAATCTGCTCCAGAAATAATGATCTTGCTTCCACACAAGACAATACTCCACCAGATTCAGATACATAAAGTCTCATAAAATTTTTAGACAGAGTTTGAACCTCCCAAGCCAACAGACGCTTCATAGCCTCCAAACAATCCAGACTTCCCATTCTCCCAGACTTTCAACTCAGAGCATCAACCATCACATTTGCCTTACTCGTATAGTACAAAATATTGATATCATAATCCTTGAGACTATCAATCCATATCCACTGCCTCAAGTTAAGATCTCTCTGAGTAAAAGCATACTGCAAATTGCGATGATCAGTAAATACCTCACAACAGACACCATAGAGATGGTGCCTCTAAATTCTTAGAGCAAACACCATTGTCACCAACTCGATGTCATACACAAGATAGTTCTTTTTATGCACCTTCAGCTATCTAGAAGCATACGCAATGAACTTCTTATCCTGCATCAAAATAGCACCCAAACCAAAATGCGAAGCATCATAATAAACTACAAAATCCTTACCCTTATCATGCAATGCTAGGATGGGAGCCATAGTTAATAGAGTCTTGAGCTTTTTAAAGCTCTGTCCAAACTCATCAGACCACTGAAATGGCACATCTTTCTAAGTCAAATAAGTCAACTAAGAAGAAATAGAAGCAAATGGCTTCATAATCCAGAGATAGTAGCTAGCTAGCCCTACAAAACTATGGATCTCTGTCACTGAAGTAGGCCTAGCCCAACTCTTAATTGCCTCTACCTTTTGTGGATCAACCATAATCTCTTCCTTCGAAACCACGTGCCCCAAGAAGGACACAGATGCCAACCAAACTTATATTTAGAGAACTTAGCATATAATTGATTTTCTCTCAACAACCCCAAAACAATTCTCGAATAAGTCTCATGCTCCTTCTTACTCCTTGAATACACCAGTATATCATCAATAAAAATAATTACAAATGAATCCAGATATGGATTAAATATACCATTCATTAGACTTATGAAAATAGTTTGAGCATTAGTAAGCCCAAAAGACATACCAAAAACTCATATTGCCCATTCATTCTCCTGAAAGCCGTCTAAGGAATATCCTCAGCCCAAATCTTCAGCTGATGATATCCTGACCTCAAGTCAATCTTAGAGAAAACTGAAGAAACCCGAAGTTGATCAAATAAGTCATCTATACGGGGGAGAGGATACTTATTCTGAATAGTGACCTTGTTCAACTGGTGGTAATCAATGCACATTCAGATGCTCATATCTTTTTTCTTTACAAACAATACAGGAGCACCACACAGGGAGGCATTCTGATGGACAATTCCCTTACTAAGCAAATCTTGTAACTACACTTTTAACTCCCTTAACTGAATTAGTGCCATCCGATATGGTGGAATAGAAATAGGGAGAGTCATTGGCTCTAAGTCACTACAGAAATCAATATCATAGTGTGGTGGCATGCCAGACAAATTTTCAAGAAACACCTCCATGAATTCACATACTACAGGGTGTGACTCAATGGGTGGAACCTCTGCACTAGTATCCCGAAGGTGCGGCAAAAATGCTAGACACCCCCTCTCTACTAACTTCTTGGAACGAATGAAAGATATTATCTTCTTATGAATAGGACTATAATCACCCTTCCACTTAAGTCTAGACATACAAGGCATAATTATAGTAACTATTTTAGTATGATAATCTAAAATTGCATGATTTGAAGATAACCAACTCATCCCCAAAATGACATCAAAGTCTACTATATCTTGAATCACCAAGTCTACCCAAGTTTTATAACTCATGAACATTATAATACAAGAATAGTAGACTCTATCTACAATCACTGAATCCCTAATAGGAGTGGAAATATGGATAGGAACATCAAGCAAATCACACCCCATATCCAGAACCATAGCAAAGTATGTAGACACATAAGAAAAAATAAAACCCGGATCAAATAAAGTCATAGCCGTTTGGTCACATACTAGAATCACACTTATAATAACTGCATTAGACGTTTCTACCTCATGTCTTACCAGAAAAGCATAAAAGTATACCCGTCTAAATGCCTACATTCAGCCCCTGTCAAGCTGAGCACCACCCTAACTAGTCTAACCACCACCTATACTTGCTATATTGCCATCCTGCCCAAGCTGAGGATGGGCTCTACATACGAACCACCTCCCCTACCTGCTAAAGTTAGAGCTCGGGTAGCCTGCAATTAAACTATCTGACCACTCTGTCTGGGCCTGCGGAATCATCTCTGGATATGCTTGATCTTACCACACTCATGACAGGCCCTATCTAAGGTAGGACGCTGAGCTGACACTGAAGAGGTATAATAACCTCCATAATCTGAATGATTAGGTTGTGCACTCCCTGTATGACCTGAAGAATACTGGCTGGCCCTTGATGGACCGCCAGCTAAAACCTACATAGCCAACTGAATGGGGTATCTAGTGTACCCCTGAGAAATCATAACCTTAGAGTAGGAGCCATTGTAACTACCACCCTTGTGGGCCTTCTTCTCTGCATTCTTAGCATAGTTATCATGCTTAACCCCCTCAACATTATGAGCATGATCAACTACCTCCTAGAAATTCTTTCTTGAAGATACCATCTGAAGATATAACAACTGAAGCCCCACATTCAATCCCTTTATGAATCACCTGATCCTATCCTCCTTAGTAGGAAACAACTGTAAGGCATACCTATATAATTAGTGAAATCGAGCCTCATAAGTTGCACCCAACAAACTATCCTGCTCAATGCTGGTGAACTCATCACATATCTTGTCCCATATGATATGAAGAACATACTTTTCCAAAATGATGGAGTAAAACTGAGTCCAAGACAATGGAGGCGACCCACTTGGCCTACACTGAACAAAAAATCGCCACCACAACTTTGCATCTCCCAACAGCTGAAACGTAAGTAACTCAACACCATACCTCTCCATTACCCCCATCTTATGGAGCCTCTCATGACAGTCAATAATGAACTCAAATGTATCCTTTGACTTAGTATCATAGAAGACTGGAGGTTTCATCTTAGTTGAACCACCAAAATAGATCATGCTCATCTCCACTTATCACCAGTCTGGTCACAAGTCTCAAAAACCTCATCCATTCATGGAGCCATGGTAGTAGTATGCTGAACCCCTAGATACTGACCTGCTAGAGATACGGGTCCCATATTGGTCCCTTCCAATCCACTCAGCAAATTCAACACCTGAGCTAACACATCTGATGAAGCTGGAGCAAGTGCAACACCTTTTTGAACTGGTATTGTTGCACCCTATGCTTTCCCATCATGGACTTCTAGAGGTGCGGGGATCTCTAACCTATCTCAAACTTAACTAGCAGCCTGAGCCCTGCTCTGGATAGTGCTACTCCACATCCCCTACCTTGACCACCTCTTCTAGCTTATCCTTTACCGTGAGCTATGACCCTAGCGGCTAGCTCGAGTTCCTCTCCTCTAGCATCTCTTGAACATTTCCTCTCCATCTGTGAGAGAAAAGAATGAAAGGAGTTAGATACCAATTTGGATCACCAAATACAAATTAGAATCAAGTAATAACACAAAAGAAAGAAAGAATTGAGTTTTCCTAGTGTCCTATAGCCTCTCGAGGAGCAATATAGACATATCTGTACCATTTTGTAGGAATCTACTAGAAATGTCCTTGTACAATGAGATTGACAAACCTAGCTCTGATACCAAATTTGTCACGACCCAAATTATAGTGGTTGACACCCATACTAACCCTTTGATTGGTGAAGTTATCCATAACTTACAAACTAACCCAAGCAGTTGTAGATTCATTTAACAAATCAAATGAATATGAGATATAATACCAGGAGTTTTACATATCAAATAAAGTAAATGTGGAAAAGTCTAACTATTACAATCCAAAAAAACTCAAAAGTCATCGTACAAGGACTCTAACTAGCAAATGCCTAAGAGTAGCAAAAATAGATAAATAATGTTTGAAGGAAATAAACATCTATCAAAGAGGATCTACGAGAGCCTTGATAGAAAAGTAGCTCACCCTCAGATCAAATTAGTAGGCAACACTAATTGCAAGGTCACAAAGAAAAATCTGGAGCATAGTCTACACTCAAAGAAAATTATAGGAGTAATATCAATACAAACACTATGTTTTGGTAGGTATCATAGGCTGACTCAGATTAGTAATAAGTATATATCACATAGTCAATAAAAACAAGCATATAATCAAGTAACTCGAGGAATCAAGTAGTCAACAACAACTGGGTAACTATACAAAATTTAGACATACCAATGTCAATCGATACTGGACATATACCAAGAAAATACATAAGAAGTCATCACAAACTCTACAAGTATAATGCAATCACAATAAAATTATTGGATTATATCCATACTGAATCACAGTTGTATAGCGTCTTATCTCATCAGTATCACTCTATACCATATTTGAACACATATCTGTCACTCATCTATACACACATGCCAAAGGGTCTTACTTTTTTCCAACTAGTCATAACCTGTAGGGGAGCCTAGGCATCCATATACCATACCAGCGTGGTACCCGCTCCACCACATAATTGCTCATTTGTAAGCTCACATCGTATTCAGCCACTCATATCTCAACTATATTTTATACCAACGTAGTACCTGATCCATGACATAACCACTCATCTGTGCGCTTACATTGAACTTGAGCCACTCATCTCAGAATAATTATATATTCCATATTCCTCTCACCATATCTTAGTATGTTCTCTGTCTAGTTATCTCACAAGATAATAAAGATAAGTACATATTGATAATCACAAGTGCACACCACAATCACTATTCATATTAAGAGAGACTTCAATAATTTAATTGCTTATTCATACAAGCATTGTCAAGGTAACAATAACAATCATAGTCTACGTCCGAAGACTAATCATGCATGCTTTACCAACTCATAACACATACAAGGGACTAATCAAAGCCTAACTTCAACAAAACCGTAACCTACCTCAGCCAAGGAACTTGAACGGGTAAGCTAATTCATATGAGCCTTCCTTTCCTCAAAGCCTTGAAATGCTTAAAGTCTAAAATTAACCAATGCAAGAGTATTTAATTATCTACTCTTCAAATAATAACTTTGAGAATTCAAACCCACCTAATTCTATCCTTTATTCAAGGTTTAAACCATTATCCAAGGGTTAATTCATCATAGTCTAGTTCTCCAGTGATCACATCATCCTAGATCATGGAGTTTCTACCCCATTATCCCCCTTAAAGAAGTTCTTATGCTAAAGGTCTCATCTTTATTGGACTCTAGGTCCCAAAACACCATAATTATGTATTAGAACATCAAATATCATCCTAAAAAGTATTAATTCATACCGTAGAAGCATAATAAATGATAATTACATCCACCCATTCATTTTTCCATAGTTTTCATAAGTTCTAGGGTTCTAACCCACAATCTATCATTAAAGTCATCCATATTGATTATAGGGTGTTAGAGGATTACTAGATGAAATATTTGATGAGGTGAACATACCTCAAAGAAGAAATTTTCCCAAAGCCTTAGGGAAATCTCCTCACAGGTCTCTGAAATGAGTTTTTAAGTTATGATGTGAGAAACTAAAAATAATTGACTTAAAGGATAATTCTGTCTCGCATCAAATGCTGTAGTAGTCAATATTTTTGCTATGGCAGTCCCGTTATGGTCACTAATGCCTCGCTATGGCAAGACTTGACTTTATCACTTAAACTCACTATAGTGGTACTCTAACCGCTATGGTGGTCTCGCTGCAACAAAAAACCCACCACTGTAGTGGTGCCTTGCGATCCAAAATCTTGGTAAACTATACCAAGTTTCATTCCACAACACCAATATCATTTCAAGACACTACAATACAAACTAGATGTGCAAACCATTGTAAAAACCTGCTACAAACTCACTCGTAGTCTCAGAATTTCCTACAAAAGTTTAGTTCACTAGGTCGTCCCCTAATGAAACACAACACATTATAATAATGCTCAAATCATCATGATTACACAAAAGTTTCAGTTTTGAAACCTCCCTACTTTTGAGTTTTATTAGTTCAATTTTACTATAGGGACTCTAACAATGGTACTATAGCCCTAACCACCCCATAACGACTAGACAGGCTATTACATTGATAAAATATTCACACCCCACTCGCCTTGTCTGTAATGACCCTTTTGGTCATTTACACATGTTCACCTTTCTCGTACTGTTAGAGCTTGCCTCTAGTGGCCCCAAGTAATTTATGACTTGCTGGGATCGGTAGTACGGTACTCGAGTGTTTGTTTGGTTTTTTTGGATGTTCCTTATTTTAGAGCTTTAACATTTTGAAATCGTTAACTCTAGTCAACATTCTTGGTGAATGTGCTCGGAACTAAACTCTGGTAGTTATGTTAGCTCCATAGCATGGACTTTGGTCTAGAGGGGTCTTTGGTTGAGATTCGGGAGCTTTTCAGCAATTCTCTCTAGTTTTGCGTTTTCAGGCCAGTTGGGCTTGTTTGGTTGACTTTGGTCAACGTTCGAAGAACACGACCTCAGATGGAAATTCTGCCAGCACAGTTAGCTCCAGAATGCCGAGTTTGTGTTAGGTAGTTAGTTGGTTTGGGACCCGGGTGAGCCGACCCTATTTTGGATGTTTGGTGGTCGTTAGTTAGTGTTGACTTGGGTCAATATTCCTCCAAGATGACCTTGTATGGAAATTTTATCGATTCTGTTGAGTCTGTAATGTTGTTTTTACTCTAATAGCACTATTGGTTTTCGAATATCGGCTTCTGATTATGCCCGGAATGCCTCGTAGATGTTTTGGCTGTTGCTGGTTTTTCTGGTTCTGGAGGCCTTCAGCGCGACAGCGCTGGCCTGTGATTAACCCTTCAACGCGATCACGCTCCTTTAGCGCGATATCGGTGGTTTGTGGCTCTTACTTCAGTAGGATCGCGCTCTTTTAGCGCGAGAGAGCTGACCAGCGACCAACAGCTATATATTGCTGGCACTTCGAGTTTTCCAGCTCTATTTCTTGTTTCTCCCAACTCCAAACTGAAAATCCTCTCTTCCAAACTATTCTATTTGGTTCCTAGGTTGGGGAATTTTCTGTATTGATGGAAAATCTAGCTTCTTTGTCTATTGGTAAGTCCTCTTCTTCCCAAAGTTACTTTTCCACCATTGTTACAAGACCTCCATTGTTGCTATTTTCAAAAGCTTGGAATTTCCTTGTAGATTCTTCCCCTTTTGTGAGTTCATGATCGTGGGTTCGTGAGACTCACTGTTCGGGTAAAATTCCTCGCTTTGTGGTAAGCTTTCTTGCTCAATTTCTGATTGTTCATCCTTAAAATCCCATCTTTAGACCCTCTCTTGAGCGGGCAGTTTTGAGCCCCAATTGTTGTCCATTTCCGGTCAAATTTTGAACATGTTCTCCTAGGATGGTAAGGAACACTGTGGTGTTTTTTGTTTTTGGTTTTGGGTTGCGGGGCCTGTGGGCCCATTTGTGACCCAGATTTCAACTCGGCTATCATTATAGCAATATGGGTATCGTTAGTCATGTTTTAACATATAGATTATTGTATTGATAGTGGTTTCATAATTTGGAGCTTCTTGGAGTAGTTCAAGCCTAGAAGACGTCATCCCCACATCTATTCGTCAGACGACAGGTAGGGTATGGCTTTCCCTACCTAGACTCTGCGTATATAGGCTATAACTGCATTAATTAGCATCCTTGGGTGGGTTGTTATAGATTGGTACCCCAGACCTTGACCACCTTTTCTGTCTGTTTATTTCGTACGTTGATTGTAGTATTCATATCAGTATTGTATATTACCCTTGTGGTCCTGTGTGGCCTTGTATTGATTCTAGAACATAGATGGTGGGTAATTTGGGAATCTCCATGAGTCCCAGACATAGAGATATCCTTTTAGGCTGGTTATGACTGCTGTTGAGCTATTTTTCCTGTGCAGGGCCGATAGGAAATGTTTGTGAGCCATTTTGGGCTACTCTATTGGTTGCGAGCATATCATACATGAAAAAGGTTTTCCCTGCATGTTTTACTACTAATTTTTCTTTGGGCCTACTATAAATTTATTTTCTAAACCTTGCATGTCCCCGAGGGATCATTTTCGGTAATCTGATTTCAAAAGGGTTTTGAAACTGGCTTTTATGAAACCTCTTGGAGTATAGAGGATACTACGATGATTTGATTATTGGTTTTCATCCTGATACTAGGCTCTGCTGGACCGTAGCACTAGACATTATTTTTTATAGATTTAGAATCGAATATGAGTTGGGCACCCTGTTTAGGGGTTTTGATACTTCATCATTAATTTAGACCCAAATACACTTCGGGCACCCTATGAATGGGTTTTGAGATTATTACTATTGATTTAGACCGGGTCAAAGCTGACTATGTACTATGAGGTTACGATTATTGAGTTATACTTGAGGTTTGCGATTTTGTATGTGTTCGAGGGGTAGACCTTTATATACCCCTATCATTCCTGGGCCATAGGCTATGGGCTGACGCAGTGTGCCAGGAGGGGGGGTGTACGACGTAGGAGAGGTAACGGGAAAAGGCCTTTCATAGATCCTGCCTCTATTGGGCCTTATAGGTACCGGAGGGGGTAACATATAGGGTACTATTACATTAGATTCATTATCATCATGCATATTTCACTCAGATTCTACCCTTGTTTGCTGTGTGTTCAGTGTACGCTCCGGTTGTATGGGCGGCCGGAGGGTTTGTTTTCACTTGATTGCGTTCTTCAATTGTATGGGCGATCGTTGGGACTGTAGGTAGATTATTACTTCTGTTATTTTATAGAGCTTATCATGGTCCTTTGTTCTGGGTGGATTGGTAAGTTTTAGCCTATTGAGGCTCCGAGTTTGGGCTTGAGTATTGAGGGGCTAGTGAGTCCTATGCTATAGAGGCACTGTTGTGCAGTCTTCTGAGCATATTGTGTGTTTTTGGTTCTATTCCTTGTCATGATTTTGGGTAGTAGCTATCGATTATGGTGGTTTGGTTATTCTTCTCTAGGTTTTATTTGTGAGATTGATCCCGATTTACGCCTATCTTGATAGTTGGTGTTAAAAGCATGTTTCTGTTAGTGTATGCCTTCTAGTATGATTATGTTATATTTCCTTCTTTCTTTCCTTTTTACTTGAGGTTACCGGTATACCGCTATTTTCTCAACTCTCTCTCTTTATTTACCTATTTTTGCAAGGATCCCAGATGCGTCCTTCATTCTTACACCTGTTTTCTATGTTATGTATATCTTCTGTGCTAGCATTGTTTTCTTACATCTCTTAGTTTTCTATTCTCCGTGCTAGTTCCTTGTGCTTTCTCTATTGGTTCCATGACTGCTTTCTTGCTTTCTGCTACTTACTATTTTTATATCTTATATGCGCTCAGTCGGCCGATGATGCCTACTGAGTACCCATTGTCTTGGTACTCATACTACAGTTCTGCATCTTTTTGGTGCAAACATTAGTATGAGCCTTCACCGTTGATTGCGTTGGAGACTCATGCAGCTTTTGAAGTATTCGAGACTAGGGTGAGCTCTCGACGGCCAAGGTTTAACCATATCTCGTCTTTTGGCACTATTGCTCCTTGTACTTTTGGAGACAGATTTATGTATTTTGTTACTTCTAGCACTTGTATTCTGTACTGTCGATACCAAATCTTAGGGTTGGTGTAGTTTTCTTTATGTTTATATTCGGGTTTTGCTTCCGCTTTGTCTATCTTTATATTCTGCATTCGCTTATTTTCTATTTATTATGCGTATTTGTTAGGTAGTAGCCCATTACTAATCGTTCTGGGCTACAGGGATTGGTTCGCCTACTGGGGGGTTGTAGGTACCATCATAACCTAAGAAATCAGGTCATGACAGCTTGGTATCAGAGCTCTAGGTTCACCGGTGTTGTGGTAGAGAAACAAGTGTCTACGTATAGTCTTGTGGATCGGTACGATAACATTCGTATCTTATATGCAAGAGGCTACAGGGCATTACTAGGAAAAGTTTCATCTTCTTGGCTCCTTATCTTACGTTCCTGGCTTTATTAACTTCTAAAAACTTCGATTGTTTTATTCCTTCTCAGAGGCCTAAGATGAGTTTGACAACGGGTGATGTTGAGGCTTCTGTGCCTATTCCTTCAGTGCTTCCATCAGCACCAGGAATTCATAGTGAGAGTTTACCGCAATAGACAGGGGGTGTGGGGTCAGCCCAGCCGCCGATTGGATTCAAAGCTACTCCAGTTCTTTAGGACACCGTGGCTAGGCCTCTGAGTCCTCCGGTGGGTGTTTCAGTAACTAGTTCTTTGAGTGGTGCTTCAACTAGGGTTGAGCTACCAGTTCTTCAGCAGGGTTGTCTGTCGGTATTGGAGTATGAGGCGAGATTTCATGACATGGTTAGGCGTACTGCTAGGGCTATACCTTCAGAGTTTGATAGGGTTCATAGTTTTATCGGAGGATTGATTTCACCGTTCCATTTGGCGATCGAGCATTTGGTTACAGTTGGGACGACCTTCCTTCAGGTTATGGATCATGCTTTGGCTATTGAGGGTTTATGTCATGAGGCTTATATAGGTAGCGCTAAGAAACATCATCGCCAGGATAGTTTCTGAGGTTCTTAGACTCGAGGTAAGAGATTCTCCACCAGAGATAAGTTTCATTGCTTCTTATCTACCAGGCCAGTTAGAGTTACACCAAAGGTTTTAGAGGGTGGTGGTACAAGGCATGTTGAGCAGAGTAGGCAGGGCACAAATTAGGTTCTTTGGGGTTCTCCTTTAGGGTATGTAGGCCATGGTGTACGGTCATGTTCAACGAGATCTTCATATTTGACTTTATTCAGTGGGGTATGCTTTCAGTGCGGTAAGCGTGGGAACTTTGCTAGGGATTGCCCCACGTTTGCATATCTTAGTCAGTCGGGGTGTTATGACTGTGGAGTGGTTGGTCACTATTTTAAAGATTATCCTCGGGGAGGTATGGTTGAGTCGTCATCTTTGACTACTCCGACCAGCATTAGACCCCCTTCAGTTCGATGCCCCTCTTGGTGGACCTGAGTTTGAGGTTCTTGATATCGTTACTCCAGGTAAGGCTCCTATTACCTTAGGCTTATGATAGTCCTGCTCGCATTGCGATTCTATTCCTTCTGTCATTTGCTTGCTTATATGCCTACCTGCTACTTGTTTAGTTGTTTGACTACTTGAGTTGTAGTATCTATGTGTTGTTTTATTGGAAGTTTATTCTTTAGTAGTGTATGGGGGTGAGTTAGCCTTATGAGGTGTTTTACCCAGAGTTGTAGCTCGTGGGTAGTTCTTGTTAGTCTCTTTTCTGGTTGGGTTTGTTTCCTGTTTCGTTGTGGATCTAGGCTTGTGTTAAGTCTTCCTAGATGGTGGTTTCCTAGGCTGTTACCTAGCTTTAACTAGAGGTTCTGGTGTTTGTTCGATGTGATATCGGTAGTTGTGCCAGAGTTAAGATTTTGTCTTAAGATGGGAGATGTTGGTTATGCTAGCATGGTTTGATCAATTTGGTTTTCTTGGGTGTTTAGAGTTGACCCTGTTTGTTGGTTGGTTTAGGAGGTTGGCAGGTATGTGGGTTGTTCCCATAGTCTCCTTCAGTTTCTTGTCAGGTTGGGTTATTTTATCATTTTCCCCTGTTCTAGTCGGAATGAATTTTGATCGTATTCCCCTGGTTGAGATTTTATATCAGTATCATGATTGAGTTTGGCTTTAGAATTTTCAACTAAGTGTTGATCGTAGCCTCATGGTTGAGAGGTATTCGTAGTATTTTGGGTGAGTCGGGCATCCGACCCATTTTCTCCTGCCTTGTTGAGTTTTGACAATGTAAGTTTTGGAGCTAAGGGAATGGCTCTAGGTTCTTATTTTAGAAAGGATTTGTATGGTTCGGTATATTCCAAGGAAGGGTTTTGTAGTTGAAAAAGTAGGGAGATGACTCCTTGTTCGTGCTTGTGTGTTCTAGTAGATGACTGAGGTGATGATCGAGAGATTACTTTGGGTTGTGGGTTGGTGATTTGGTTCGACCCACTACAGATTGCAGTGGTTTTCCTTCGGTTAGTTTGAGATTTTAGTAGCAGTTGTGGTTTTGGCTACTTGTGATTCAAAGCCTAGTTGGCTTTGGTTCCTAATGGTTCATTAACAACATATGGGTTCGACAAGGGCTAGCAAACTACTCTGGATGGTTCGTGGTTGGTTCTTTTCAGTGCTAAGCACATATACTGTCTAAGGCATGGCAAAATTATTTTAAGAAGTATTTTAATAATTTACTTTAAGATGTTCGTTTATATAAGATTATTGTTTTATATATCCTGATCCTATGAATTGTTTCTATACCTAGTGTGAGGTATTCATTCTTTCCTAAGTGTGTGAGGTAGCCGAATAATACCCGGTGCATACGTTGGCTAGCCCGATTTGAAGGTCGTTAAGCCAGGAGGGCGTCTAGACCTGTTAATGGTGATCACGTAGCCAAGATAACTCTAGGAAAGAAAGATGTAAAACCAAGAGAACCTCCCTTAGAAACATATTATTAGGATCTTTGATATGTATGACAGTACTCTGTATACGCTAACATGCTTATTGTATTATTATTATTTTACCTGTTAAAGGATTTTGTACTGTAAGCCCTTAAGACAGTATTCTCTTAAAATGGAAAATAATCAACATATTTTAAACAGTATTAATTTATCTTCTCAAACAACTAAGATTGCTAAGTTAGAAAATGATCTTCAAAACTGGAACATACCCCAAGAACCTTTTAAAAAGATTTACCATTTAGGTAATTTCAGTTTCATTACTAGGCATAATATTAAAACCTGTGAGTCTACTATTGCTATTAATAATTCTTTAGAGATTATTCTCTTACTAAAAGATAACGATATCAATCGTTATAAAACTGATTACAATTATTTACATATTGGTTTGGTTCAAGTAGTAGTCAAGCCTCTTTTTAGAAAAGGCTTAGATATTCTTGTTTGTGTCCTCCTTAGAGATGACCGTTTTCTTAATTTTGATGATTCTTTATTAGGAGTATTCCAGAGTAACCTTGCTGATGGCCCGGTATACTTTAATTGTTATCCTAACTTTTCAGTTGACATTAATGATCCTAATGTCACGAACTCCTTGACCCCCAACGTCAAGACTAAGAATTTGTCCAGCAAAGCCAATACTCGAGAGATAGCAATTATCTATAGAGTATATTACAGGCTTATGAAGATCACTCTGGCACCAAAGGCTCGTATTGAGAGCCAAAAAAGTGTAACTATGCTTATGGAGGCCAACCATGAACATAGTACTATCTTTGTCCCTAGACTCCTCAAATGGAATGATGTCCTCTCCATCAATGATTAGCACTTTGATGAAATAACCCAACCTTTCTCATCTCACTCTGAGAGATCTCAAATTTAAAGGGTCAAACAGTTCCCTGATGGATCTTTAGAACTCAAATTCCTTGACAATTCTATAACAAGATCCTCATCTCATCGAAGGTCGTCTTCGTCTGGTCCTTCAACCTCATGTCCTTCTAGAACTGTTCGAAGAACAACTTCTTCTTCAAAACCCCCGGAGGAAGTAGAAACTATTCCAGTCGATAATGACAAAGGAAAAGTCACTGGAGTAGACTTTTCGGGAGAAATCCCCAAAGTCTTTTACCAGGATCACCCCACTAGCCCCACTGCTAGTCAAATGGCACCTCCTCATGAGGATTAACCAGGGTGGATCAAAATGATCAAAACGGGCAGTACCTTCAGTCCTGACCAAAATATCCTTCATAAACTCTGGACTCATCCTGAACACCAAAATAAGAGGAAGTGGTATGTTGCTACTTATACTCTTCAACAAAGAGAGGCCTTCAGAGATTCCTGGATGGCAGACATGAAAAGAATAGGTTGTGAAATTGAATTCTTTAAATCGTTTGAAATGACTGGTAAGATCGATAACCAGATCGAATCTCTTCAAGTCATTATCAACAAATGGTATTCATGTGCCGCCATTTTACGGCACTTTCGACTCCTTTTAACTAAGAACAATCGTGCGTTTTCAAGCAACCATTGTCGTTTTTGATGGTTTTATGTTATGTTTTCAGGAAATAGGGACAAACATGGAAACGGAAGGAAATACGAGCAAAAAGAGCATTCTGGATAAGAGTGACGGACCGTCAAGCTCGTGACGGACCGTCACCCAAGCCACCAAGATGAAACGCACTCCTCGAATGCAGTTTTTACCCTATATACATGTAAGTCGTCACCTGGTGGATGACTTACCTGAAAATTCATCATAAAACGCATATAAACTTGTAAGTCGTCACCTGGTGGACGACTTACCTGGAAATTCTCCTGAAAACTCACTGTTTAGCAGTGACGGTTCAAGTGACGGCCTGTCAAGCTTGTGACGGTCCGTCACCCAAACCGTCAAGTTAAGACAGAACGCGACACGAATTCCGAACGTTTTTGGGTTTATTTCCTGGACTCCTATAAATACCCTATGTTAGGTTTATTTTAGTGATTGTCGAATATTATTCTTTAATTGTTCACCCAATAGTTTTAGCATAGTTTTTAGTCGGTTTTGAGAGCAACAACATGTTTTCGTATTCTTGAATTCGTGTTCTTGATTCGTTCTTGAGTTCTTGGTTTTTCTTGTTCTTGGATTATTGAAGGGTATTTTCATCATATTGTAAGAATCTTCTTTCCTTTATTATGAATTTATTCTTTTCTTCTTCGAGCATGAGTAACTAAAACTCCCGCAACTAGGGTTGTGGGAGCCATGGCAAACGTAGCAAGATAGATTCCGGGTAGCGTCGGGTTCAATATATATGTTGTCACGTTGTTAATCATACATTGTGTAACGTTTTCTAGTGGTTGCAAACATTAGAACATGCCTAGGTTTAATTTGCTTGAGTAAAGAGATTAAAACCGGGAAACTTGATTAACGACAAGGATTCGAGACTACCAACTCTCGTCTTAATGATTAATGCCGTAACTGGATTAATCTACTTGATGTTTAGGATTGAAAGCTAAAAAGCACATCTTTTCGAGGTCGAGAGAATAGAAAAGGAAATTTGTTTATTTGGTCGAGAGACGTTTAGACGATACAATTGACGCAATCACATCGTGACACGCATATAGAAAGAACCCGGTTAAGCCTAGAAGCGACATTGTTACAACGCCATGGTGAACACGTCCCTAGTTCATTCTCTCCTACTGATTACTTCTCTACAATATTGTTGCTTTTGTTCACGTTGATTACAAACCCCCCCCTTTATTTACCGGAAACTATTGACCATCAGTCACATACTTCACTAAAGCTTAATCTTCACCATATTCTCTGTGGGATTCGACCCCAACCTTGTTGGGTTCTTTACTTGACTACGACCGCTTACGCTTCTAATTGGAGGTGTAGTTTGGGCGTTATCAAAAAGTGGCGCCGTTGCCGGGGAATACGGTTGTTTATTAAGTCTGGTGTGTTTATTTGACTCTTAGTCATACTTTTCTGCTTTTACTTTTATTTGTTGTTTTTGTTTATTATAGGGTATATAGTTGTGCATACGGTTGTTTATTAAGTCTGGGGTGTCTTGATGAAGTCTGAGTAATCAAGACACCCGCGTCGTGCCGCGACGTTAAATCAGGCGCTGTATGGGAGGCAACCCATAAATTGTTGTTGTATTATAGTCTAATTAATTCGTGGGGAAACCTGTGAGTCACCACCGAGGGTTTTTGTTGCCGAGTTCTTTTCCCTCCGGTGTGCTATCTAGTAGAACCGGCATGTTTAGGTTGTTTATTTTAAATTTTTTTAGCGTCTATAGCAAAGCATGCGATTTCTTATCAAAGTAGCGCCCCTTTAAAAATTTTCTGGTTTTATACTTATGTTGAAACGATTGACTGTCTGGATCCTTGAATTTCATTGTGTGATTATGATTAGAATGAGTATGCTTAAGCCGAGCGGTTGTTTGATAGTTGGTAGTGATATAGTTTCTTGGTGCCAAGTGTGTGTGAGATTATTGTTATAAATTCTTACTCTGTGCATGCATCTAAAACTTGCCTGGTCTATTTTGTTAAGTTTGAAGTTGGTTGCTTAGGAAAGGATCACAGGCCCTTTTTGTGTGCAGTCCACTTAACCTATAAGACCGTCCAAATGCAAATAGTCCCTTTGATCCCTGTTTGAGCCATAATTGACCTTGTTCTTTCAATAACCTGTCACCGTTCCTGTTTAACTTTGAATCCCCATTTTGGCCCTGGTCCTTCCTTGGACATCGTGCACCTCAACCTAGGCAATCAGCCTAAGTTGAGGGTGGCTACTATAGAGGTAAACCTTGTTTTGGCCCTGGTCCTTCCTAGGACATCGTGCACCTCAACTCAGGCAATCAGCCTAAGTTGAGGGTGGCTACTATAGAGGTGAATGATAAGAAAAAGAGGACGGAAGAGATTGGTTGTGAGTAGAGTGAAAATGCGGGTGTGTGCCTAAGAAAAGAAAGAAAAAAGAGAGAAAAAAAAAAGATCGAAAAAAGAAATAAAAAGAATTGTCAAAACAAAGAGGCCGCATCTGTAGCTAGAAACGAGGAAATAAAAAAGGTGAATAAGGATGGACAAAGTAAAGTTGTGTGGTAATATGATGTCAATGGTTCCAAGGAGGGCTTAGTCACTAACCCCTAAATGTATCCTACCTGCACCTGAAGCCTCATTACAAGCCAAAACAAGTCCTGTAGTGATCTTGAGCGGCTTTTCTGAAGAACTGAAATAGAATAGTAAGGGCAAGCCTATGGTATCGCATGTGCATTGTTTGAAATCGTTTGTGAGTGTGAGCGCTTACCTAGTCCCAAATCGTGTGTGTGGGATTTCTTTGTGGTGAGGGCACCAAGATTTCTGTATTGTCTATTGATTGTTAGGATAGCTGCGCGTGTGTATGTAGAATGTTCTATCATATCGGAATGACATGTTTGGATCCTTGCAAGTTAGTGTTTCATACATTTGTGGGCTACGAGGGAGCTTGATTTAAAATGGAATAAGATGTTGAATGACCATGAGTTGCTAGAGACACGAGTTTGTTTTCTTAGTTGAGTCGTCTTATTGTTTTTGTGTCATGTTGCTTGAGGACAAGCGAACGTTTTAAGTTGAGGGTGTTGATGTGCCGCCATTTTACGGCACTTTCGACTCCTTTTAACTAAGAACAATCGTGCGTTTTCAAGCAACCATTGTCGTTTTTGATGGTTTTATGTTATGTTTTCAGGAAATAGGGACAAACATGGAAACGGAAGGAAATACGAGCAAAAAGAGCATTCTGGATAAGAGTGACGGACCGTCAAGCTCGTGACGGACCGTCACCCAAGCCACCAAGATGAAACGCACTCCTCGAATGCAGTTTTTACCCTATATACATGTAAGTCGTCACCTGGTGGACGACTTACCTGAAAATTCATCATAAAACGCATATAAACTTGTAAGTCGTCACCTAGTGGACGACTTACCTGGAAATTCTCCTGAAAACTCACTGTTTAGCAGTGACGGTCAAGTGACGGCCCGTCAAGCTTGTGACGGTCCGTCACCCAAACCGTCAAGTTAAGGCAGAACGCGACACGGATTCCGAACATTTTTGGGTTTATTTCCTGGACTCTTATAAATACCCTATGTTAGGTTTATTTTAGTGATTGTCGAATATTATTCTTTAATTGTTCACCCAATAGTTTTAGCATAGTTTTTAGTCGGTTTTGAGAGCAACAACACGTTTTCGTATTCTTGAATTCGTGTTCTTGATTCGTTCTTGAGTTCTTGGTTTTTCTTGTTCTTGGATTATTGAAGGGTATTTTCATAACATTGTAAGAATCTTCTTTCCTTTATTATGAATTTCTTCTTTTCTTCTTCGAGCATAAGTAACTAAAACTCCCGCAACTAGGGTTGTGGGAGCCATGGCAAACGTAGCAAGATAGATTCCGGGTAGCGTCGGGTTCAATATATATGTTGTCACGTTGTTAATCATACATTGTGTAACGTTTTCTAGTGGTTGCAAACATTAGAACATGCCTAGGTTTAATTTGCTTGAGTAAAGAGATTAAAACCGGGAAACTTGATTAACGACAAGGATTCGAGACTACCAACTCTCGTCTTAATGATTAATGTCGTAACTGGATTAATCTACTTGATGTTTAGGATTGAAAGCTAAAAAAGCACATCTTTTCGAGGTCGAGAGAATAGAAAAGGAAATTTGTTTATTTGGTCGAGAGACGTTTAGACGATACAATTGATGCAATCACATCGTGACACGCATATAGAAAGAACCCGGTTAAGCCTAGAATCGACATTGTTACAACGCCATGGTGAACACGTCCCTAGTTCATTCTCTCCTACTGATCATTCCCATACGTTAATTGTTTATTTTGTTTACGATTTGTTCACACAAACCCCCCCAAATTACCGGAAACTATTGACGACCAGTCACATACTTCACTAAAGACTTAATCTTCACCATATTCTCTGTGGGATTCGACCCCAACCTTGTTGGGTTCTTTACTTGACTACGACCGCTTACGCTTCGTCAATTCGAGGTGTAGTTTGGGCGTTATCAGGTATACAACTTCTAATAAAGTTGTAGAGTCTACCACTCCTCCTCTCGAAGGAATCAATATCCCTATAGCAGGCACTATTATCAAGGCTTCTCCTTTTAAAGAAAAAAGTTATAAGCCCGCCTCCTTTGTCACCTCTGCTGACATAGATCGAGTAGTAGAACAGAACAACTACTCAACCAAATTCTTCACACTATTTCTAGACAAATCAAAGATTCCAAACCTTCCATAAGTAGAAGACCTATTCCATCTTCTACTTCTTCTAACCAGAACTTCGAACCTAACCCAGGGTTTAAACTTACTGAATTTTCCAGGGATAAATTCCCTAAATTCAAAGATACCTTTGAAATATCCAAAAATTTCCTTGATAAAATCAATGAACAACTTTCCAAATTCAACATCTCTACCAAAGAAGAGAAACCCCAGAAAATAGTTTCAACTCTTCATGAAAAACCTACTCTTATTCATAAACTGTCGAATGATCGTTTTCACAACAGGAAAAACTATCATAATCGTCAATCTTTCCCAGACCTCCAATATGAGGAAAATGCGTTCCTATCCACTTCTTCTCATAAAGGAAGAGGCATCACAGAATGGAATATTGATGGCTTAGCTGAACATCAAATCTATAACAAACTCCTTGAAATGGGAGTAGCTATTACTGCATATAAGATAAGGAGCTCTACAGATAAAGAAGCTGCCATTATGATTGTTGTAGGGTTCACAAGCATGTTAAAATATTAGTGGGATAACTACTGCAATGATGAGACCAAGCAACTCATTTATAACGCCTCTGCAACAGAAACCGTTGTCAAATCGGAAGGAACTTCCGAAACACATTCCCAAGTTATTAGAGAAGATGCTTGTGCCACACTTATCTATCATATCGCTAAGCATTTCATTGGCGAGCCCAAACTCTTCCAGGATAGAAGTCTCCAAATCCTTAACAACCTCAGTTGTCCTACACTAGATGACTTCATTAGATACAAACATGCTTTCCTAAGCAAAGTCATGATTTGCCCAGACTGTCATCTAGATTTCTGGAAAGTGCGCTTTATAAGTGGCCTTCCCCCTTTCTTCGCTGATAAAGTCAGAACTAAAATCCAAGACCACAACGATGGTCGAATTCCTTATAGCCAATTAACATATGGGGATCTTGTCAGTACTATTAATATTGTAGGGATAACTCTGCACAAATATCAAACTCAAACATCAGCTAATAAAAGAGCAATCATCCTCTAGACGAGAATTAGGAAGTTTCTGTCAAGACTTTGGTTTTATCACTCCTCCCGATCGAGTAAAGAAAGACAAAAAACCCAAGATATCTCATAGAATTAATTCTCGAAGGGATTCGACCAAAACTACCAAAAAGAAGTCTAGGTCCAAAAAACCCAAAGATTCTAAACTTGATGTTTGATGTACATGTGGCAAATCCGGTCATAAATTCAATGAATGCAAGTCAAAAACCAAGAAGAAAAAGATTAACCTTCTTAGTATAGACGAAGACCCCAAGGAAAAACTCCTTTCCATACTAGATGAACCCTTCGCTGACTCTTCTGAAGAATCAAGTGATGATGAAGATATCAACATAGAGAATGAATCTGATTCTAGCCAATCAGGTCATGATTGCAATTGCACTAAAGCTTTCTGTGCTTGTGACAATACTCCCTAAAATATCAGAGTCCTTTTGAATAACTCAAAAGAAACCCTTTTTGACATCATCTAACATATCAGTGATGAAGAGTCTAGAAAGCGTTATCTCATAGAACTCAAGAATATCATTCTTAACACTGACAAACCAAAATTGAGACCAGTAGTTGAACCCTTGAGCATGAAACAAATCATGAACCGATCAAACAGCCTGTCTGAACCCACTATTGCTGACCTTCTTCATGAGGTTTCTAATCTTAAGGTTGAAATCCGTACTATGAGTCAAGAAATGATGAAATTTTGTAAAAAAGAAATTAATACTCTTTTACTAAATAAAATTATCAGAGTTTCTAAATCACCACGGAGCTGCTCTGCTTTCTATGTCAAAACAAATGCTGAAAAAGAAAGAGGAGCACCAAGATTTATTATAAATTACAAACCTCTTAATTCTGTGTTAAAATGGATTAGGTACCCAATTCCTAATAAAAGAGATCTTTTAAAAAGGACTTTTAAAGTCAATGTTTATAGTAAATTTGATATGAAATCAGGTTTTTGGCAGATCCAAATTTCTGTAAAAGATACAAAACTGCTTTCAATGTCCCTCTTGGGCAATATGAATGGAATGTTATGTCATTCGGACTCAAGAATGCTCCGTCTGAATTTCAAAATATTATGAATTCAATATTCAATGACTACAGTCATATGTCTATTGTTTACATAGATGATGTATTAATATTTTATGAAAATATTGATTCTCATTTTAAACATCTTAATACTTTCTTCAAAGTAGTAAAAAATAATGGGTTAGTTGTTAGTGCTCAGAAAATCAAGCTCTTTCAAACTACCATCAGATTTTTAGGTTATGACCTTTATCAAGGTACCTGTAAACCTATTTGTAGAGCCATAGAGTTCTTCTCCAAATTCCCCAATGAGATTATTGATAAAACCCAACTCCAAATATTCTTAGGAAGTCTTAATTATGTTGCAGATTTTATTCCCAAAATTAGACAGGTATGTGAACCTTTATACAAGCGTCTTAGAAAAAAACCCGTCCCTTGGAGCCATGAACAAACTAAAGTTGTCATCCAAATTAAATCTTTGGTCCAGAGTCTCCCATGTCTGGGAATTCCTAATCCAGAAGGCTTTATGATTGTTGAAACTGATGCTTCTGACATTGGTTATGGAGGAATCCTCAAACAAAGAATTGACCTAGAGTCGCATGAGAAACTTGTCAATTTTACTTCAGGAATCTGGAATTCCCCCCAAAAGAATTATTCTACTATTAAAAAAGAAGTCTTATTTATAGTGCTATGTATCACTAAGTTTCAAGGCGACTTGGTTAACAAAGAATTTTTACTTAGAGTAGATTGTAAATCTGCTAAAGAAATTTTACAAAAAGATGTGAAAAACCTTGTTTCAAAACAAATATTTGCTAGATGGCAAGCTCTACTATCTAGCTTTGCTTTTCAAATTGACTTTATAAAATGAGAAGAAAATTCCTTCCCAGATTTCTTAACAAGAGAATTTCTACAGGGAAACAATGAGGCCCAGTATGAGGCCCCAGAAGCCAGATTCACCGTAGAGACCACAACAAATGGCTAGACCATTCGATCTCCCTCTCTCAAGGTTACCCCAGAGGCTACCAATTCCAGAAGGAGAAAATCCCAGGATGGAATTCCAAAAGAGGTATATTGCTCTAGCAGAATACCCAAAATTACAAGGTCCTACACCTACCAAGCTGATCAACCAAGAGATTGAGCATGGAGCATCATCTTCTTCAGTTCAAACCAAAGAAAGCTACACAATGAAGGCCCCAGAGACCTTTGCACAAGTAGTTAAACCAACGTCAGGGAAAAAACCTGATACATCTCCTCTAAAAGAAGAATTTGATTTCTTGACAAAGCAAGTTTTGCCAATACTAGCGATAGACAAACAATATGAAGGAACTCTGATTCCTAGTCTTATCAGACCAGTATACTTAAATGAAAATTTCGTGGATACAAATAATCCACTTAAGCCCAAAGATATTTCGAAGCCATATTAGTAGACACAGAGTCTATTATCATTGAACACACCATGAGTGAAAAGAATCCAGAAATTATCGGTTTTCTAGATTCACTATCAAGAGGGTCTTATCTCTTTCAGAATGGTATACAGACCACCTCCTTACCCCTATCACGTTATCTATCTCATAAGCCACAGACTTATAATGGGCATGACTACAATAATGCATGGTTCAATATCCTATATATTAGGCCAGGACATACTTGGTTCATCAAATATTGTCCAGAAATGGTCAAATCAGTCATCCCCAGATGGTTTTACGAATGGTGGAACTATTTTGGAGGAAACAGAGATATTCTCCCCCCAGCAATTTCTCAACAGGTTTGATGAATTTCAAGTCAAATAAGAAATCTCCACACTCCCAAAACACATTAAAATGTGTAAATATTTTATTAAGAAAATAATTTCCTATATTATATCCTGGAACTTTGCCAAGACAGAGTTAAATAGAATCAAATATCTCTCTAAAGTGATCAAAATTTGAGGATGGATCCCCAAAGTGGTATCTAAGACCCCAGCTAAGGTATTACCCAAAACAGCCTCAACTTTGCCATCAAAGAATGTGCTCAAAGAAAGATTAAAGAAAGCCATCCAAGAGATGGACAATGATCAGTCAAATGACAATGACATTATGCTTCTCTTAGATTAAGTTACATCAGAAATCGATAATGGAGACATGCTAGACCCTACGGGAATAGCAGCAGCCTATCTTGACTCCTATTAAGAACATGAGAATGACCTTTGGGAAAAGTAGAGGTTCAAAGAATCAGAATTACTTTTTCGAAGAGGCAACTTACTGTTCCTTAAAGGGATCTGGAAAAGTAAGTCTCTTATCAAAATAAGACGATAAGCCATCACCCTTCTTTTAAAAAAAGAAGAATATCATTATCAACCACTGTAGTGTCGGCAAGATCACAACCCTCCAAGTGTACATTTAAGATACACTCTCCTATGTATCCTTAATCTATAAAAGGATAAATATTTAGAAAGTGGAAGGTATCAGAAAATTCACCTAAAATATTCTGAACCCCTCTTCTCTCCCTTTGTAAAAGCTTTCCGTTGTATCTCTTATGTATTAATAAAATTTGTAAGTTTTGTATTTTTGCTTCAATATCCTACTACTTAGATTAGTATATTCACAATCCGTTATTACTTTGCTCAGTTGTCCTACACTAGATGACTTCTTTATCCGTAGAGCTCCTTATCTTATATGCAGTAATAGCTACTCCCATTTCATGGAGTTTGTTATAGATCAGAAAATTCACCTAGTTTATGAAGGATATTTTGGTCAGTATTGTCACAAGCACAAAAATCTTCAGTGCAATTGCAATCATGACCTGATTGGCTAGAATCAGATTCATACTCAATGTTGATATCTTCATCATCACTTGATTCTTCATAAGAGTCAGAGAAGGGTTCATCTAGTATGGAAAGGAGTTTTTCCTTGGTATATTCGTCTATACTAAGAAGGTTAATCTTTTTATTCTTGGTTTTTGACTTGCATTCATTGGATTTATGACAGGATTTGCCACATGTCCAGCAAACATCAAGTTTAGAATCTCTGGGTTTTTTGGACCTGGACTTCTTTTTGGTAGTTTTGGTTGAATCCCTTAGAGAATTAATTTGATGAGATCTCTTGGGTTTTTTGTCTCTCCTTACTCGATCAAGAGGAGTGATAAAACTGAAGTCTTGACAGAAACTTCCTAATTCTCGTCTAGAGGATGATTGTTCTTTTTTGAGCTGATGTTTGAGTTTGATATCTGTGCAGAGTCAAAAACAATTTCAACAACAAATATGCTCGGATATTCCGAATGCTTTTTGGAAAAGAATAAGGCATATTATCGAACTCCCATACATTGAAGGATATAATGAACATGACATTACTACTAAAGCAAGGCCTATTCAAATGAGTCAAGAAATGATGGAATTTTGTAAAAAAGAAATTAATACTCTTTTACAAAACAAAATTATCAGAGTTTCTAAATCACCATGGAGCTGCTCTGCTTTCTATGTTAACAAAAATGCTGAAAAAGAAAGAGGAGCACCAAGATTGGTTATAAATTACAAACCTCTTAATTCTGTGTTAAAATGGATTAGGTACCCAATTCCTAATAAAAGAGATCTTTTAAAAAGGACTTTTAAAGACAAATTTTGAGTTTGATATCTGTGCAGAGTTCAAGCCCTACAATATTAATAGTACTGAAAAGATCCCCATATGTCAATTGGCTGTAAGGAATTCAACCATCATTGCGGTCTTGGATTTTGGTTCTGACTTTATCAGCGAAGAGAGGGGGAAGGCCACTTATAAAGCGCTTTTTTCAGAAATCCAGATGACAGTCTGCGCAAATGATGACTGCTCGATTTTCTTTACTCTAATTTCATCCTTTAATAACCCTTAAACCAGGTGAAAGTAATTTTATCAGAAAAAATACAATTTTTCATATTAACAAACTTTCTCAACATATCACCTTTCTCTGCGGTGAATCTGGCTTCTGGGGCCTCATATTGGGCCTCATTATTTCCCTGTAGAAATTCTCTTGTTAAGAAATCTAGGAAGGAATTTTCTTCTCCTTTTATAAAGTCAATTTGAAAATCAAAGCTAGATAGTAGAGCTTGCCATCTAGCAAATATTTGTTTTGAAACAAGGTTTTTCACATCTTTTTGTAAAATTTCTTTAGCAGATTTGCAATCTACTCTAAGTAAAAATTCTTACATAGCACTATAGATAGGACTTCTTTTTTAACAGTAGAATAATTCTTTTGGGGGGAATTCCAGATTCCTGAAGCAAAATGGACAAGTTGCTCCTGCGACACTGGGTCAATTCTTTATTTGAGGATTCCTCCATAACCAATGTCAGAAGCATTAGTTTCAACAATCATAAAGGCTTCTGGATTTGGAATTCCCAGACATGGGAGACTCTGGATCAAAGCTTTAATTTGGATGACAACTTTAGTTTGTTCATGGCTCCAAGGGAAGGGGTTTTTTCTAAGACACTTTGTATAAAGGTTCACAGACCTGTCTTATTTTGTGTATAAAATCTACATCATAATTAAGACTTCCTAAGAATCTTTGGAGTTGAGTTTTATTAATAATCTCATTGAGGAATTTGGAAGAGAACTCTATGGCTCTACAAATATGTTTATAGGTACCTTGATAAAGGTCATGACCTAAAAATCTGATGGTAGTTTGAAAGAGATTGATTTTCTTAGAACTACCAACTAACCTATTATTTTTTACTACTTTGAAGAAAGTAATAAGATGTTTAAAATGAGAATCAATATTTTCAGAAAATATTAATAAATCATCTATGTAAACAATAGACACATGACTGTAGTTATTGAATATTTAATTCATGATGTTTTAAAATTCAGACGGAGCATTCTTGAGTCCGAAAGGCATAACATTCCATTCATATTGCCCAAAAGGGACATTGAAAGCAGTTTTGTATTTATCTTTTTCAGAAATTTGGATCTGCCAAAAATCTGATTTCATATCAAATTTACTATAAACATTGGCCTTAAAAGTCCTTTTTAAAATATCTCTTTTATTAGGAATTGGGTACCTAATCCATTTTAACACAAAAGTAAGAGGTTTGTAATTTATAACCAATCTTGGTGCTCCTCTTTCTTTTTCAGCATTTGTTTTGACATAGAAAGCAGAGCAGCTCCATGGTGATTTAGAAACTCTGATAATTTTGTTTTGTAAAAGAATATTAATTTCTTTTTTATAATATTCCATTATTTCTTGACTCATTCGAATAGGCCTTGCTTTAGTAGTAATGGTATGTTCATTGAATCCTTCAATGTATGGGAGTTCGATAATATGCCTTTTTCTTTCCGAAAAAGCATTCGGAAAATTCGAGCATATTTCTTGTTCAAATTATTTTTGAAGAGTGGCTATTTTAGTAACCATTCCTGGGGGTTTTAAAATCTGCTCGATTTTCTTTACTCTAATTTTATCCTTTAGAAAGGTGATATGTTGAGAAAGTTTGTTAATACGAAAAACCGTATTTTTTCTGATAAAATTACTTTCATCTTGTGAGAGGGATTTGACAAAAGAAAATGTAATTTTTTTCCTAGAATAGAGGTTTTAATACCGTTTAAATCAGTAAAATCAGGTTTTATCTGGGAGATAAAAGAAATTCCAAGAATAATATCTTCATTGATATCTTCAGTAATAACGAAGTCATTTGTTAAACAAATTCCATTATGGCAAATATGAGCTTTTGAGAGCTTATAATTAATTTTTAAAAGTTCTCCCGTAGCGGAGTATAGTTTTGATGTACTTTTTTGCAAGTATTGAGTGAGACTAATCCCTTTTACTATGCAATTACGATCTGCTCCACTGTCAAGCAAAGCAATTTTGTTCATTACAAATTGTTTATTGATAACAATATGAAAAGGTATATGGTGACTCTGAGGTCTGACCGAGGAAATGACAGTTACACCTGGAGCTTCAGAAGTAGAAGGAGAATTTCCAGGTTCAGCTAAGTGGTCATTATTAAAATGAAGAGGATTAATATCATCTTCTTGGGAAGTTTCATGATCAGAATCGGGGTTCTGAGTGGTGACCTGTTTAAGGATTTGGTCAGTAAGAATATCCGTTTCAAATTTTCCAAGCCTGGATTTGATATTACGGATTTCATCCTTAAGATTGGAGACCTCATGACGAAGGTCAACAATAGTGGGTTCAGACAGGCTGTCTGATCAGTTCATGATTTATTTCATGGTGAAGGGTTCAACTACTGGTCTGGGTTTTGGTTTGTCAGTGTTAAGAATGATATTCTTGAGTTCTATGAGATAACGCTTTCTAAACTCTTTATCACTGATATGTTGGATGATGTCAAAAAGGGTTTCTTTTGAGTCGTTCGAAAGGACTCTGATATTATGGGGAGTATTGTCACAAGCACAGAAAGCTTCACTGCAATTTCAATCATGACCTGATTGGCTAGAATCAGATTCATACTCAATGTTGATATCTTCATCATCACTTGATTCTTCAGAAGAGTCAGAGAAGGGTTCATCTAGTATGGAAATGAGTTTTTCCTTGGTGTCTTCGTCTATACTAAGAAGGTTAATCTTTTTCTTCTTGGTTTTGGACTTTCATTCATTGGATTTATGACCGGATTTTCCACATGTCCAGCAAACATCAAGATTAGAATCTCTGGGTTTTTTGGACCTGGACTTCTTTTTGGTAGTTTTGGTCGAATCCATTCGAGAATTAATTCGATGAGATATCTTGGGTTTTTTATCTCTCTTTACTCGATCAGGAGGAGTGATAAAATTGAATTCTTGATAGAAACTTCCTAATTCTCGTCTAGAGGACGATTGCTCTTTTTTGAGCTGATGTTTGAGTTTGATATCTGTGCAGAGTTCGAGCCTTAAAATATTAATAGTACTGCCAAGATCCCCATATATCAATTGGCTGTAAGGAATTCGACCATCGTTGTGGTCTTGGATTTTGGTTCTGACTTTATCAGCGAAGAGAGGGGGAAGGCCACTTATAAAGTGCTCTTTCCAGAAATCCAGATGACAGTCTGGGCGAATCATGACTTTGCTTTTGAAAACATGTTTGTATCTAATGACGTCATCTAGTGTAGGACAACTGAGGTTGTTAAGGATTTGGAGACTTCTATCCTAGAAGAGTTTGGGCTCGCCAATGAAATGCTTAGCGATATGATAGAGAAGTGTGGCACAAGCATCTTATCTAATAACTTGGGAATGTGTTTCGGAAGTTCCTTCTGATTTGACAACGGTTTCTGTTGCAGAGGCATTATAAATGAGTTTCTTGGTCTCATCATTGCAGTAGTTATCCCACCAATGTTTTAACATGCCTGTGAACCCAACAACAATCATAATGACAACTTCTTTATCCGTAGAGCTCCTTATCTTATATGCAGTAATAGCTACTCCCATTTCATGGAGTTTGTTATAGATTTGATGTTCAGCTAAGCCATCAATATTCCATTCTGTGATGCCTCTTCCTTCATGAGAAGAAATGGATAGGAACGCATTTTCCTCATATTGGAGGTCTGGGAAAGATGGACGATTATGATAGTTTTTCCTGTTATGAAAATGATCATTCGACAGTTTATGAATAAGAGTGGGTTTTTCATGAAGAGTTGAAACTATTTTCTGGGATTTCTCTTCTTTGGTAGAGATGTTGAAATTGTAAAGTTGTTCATTGATTTTATCAAGGCCATTTCCGGATATTTCAAAGGTATATTTGAATTTAGGGAATTTATCCCTGGAAAATTCAGTAAGTTTAAACCTTGGGTTAGGTTCGAAGTTCTGGTTAGAAGAAGTAGAAAATGGAATAGGTCTTCTACTTATGGAAGTTTTGGAATCTTCGATTTGTCTAGAAATAGTGTGAAGAATTTGGTTGGAGTAGTTGTTCTGTTCTACTACTCGATCTATGTCAACAGAGGTGACAAAGAAGGCAATCCAAGGAATAGTTTTCTCATGTTACGGACTTACTCAAAGTCTCAAAATTTTCCACGGAGATCTAGACTTCTAGATCACCCCTAATGGAACACAACACCTCAAAATACAACACGATAATTCAAGATTCATCAATATTATACACAAGAATAAATTTTAGCCTTAAACCACCCCACCTTGAGATTTTTATAAACTCAACTCACTAGAAAAAACTCTAACAGGGTACTCAGGCCCTAACCATTTCATAACAACTGGAAGAGTCCTTACACGTTAGTACAAAGAGAATTTGTTCTGGTCCAACTTGGATTTAGTTTTTAAAAGTGCAGACATTTCCATACTCTATAATACACTCTAAGAACATTCTTTACTTAACTTTTGACTTGGGAAGATCTTGGAGCCACCGTGGAGGCTGTAAAATATTACTTTTATCTTTTCTACTTTATATCTCTTAGTCTTTTGTTTGGATGATTTATTGTATTCCTCCATATATATGTGGAGCTAAGCTTCTCATTTTAGGGTTGTGGTTCTTTCAAGACCGCTATTATTAAAATATTGTTTTCAACCAATTGGATTTCCATCATTGAGTTATTTATTTATTTTTTATCTTAATTATTTGATTATTTTATGAAATAGTTGAACACTATCCGTGGCTCGTTAATTGGACTTTCAAAAAAAAATTATGAGCATAATAAGAATAAGTAGGCTTTTTTGTGAACCTTATAGAAAAAGGAAATCAATACGCTAACGAGGATAGAATTACACCCTTTAGTCTGGCTCAGTTAATAGTGAAGAAATATACATAAACTTTACTATTATCTAACGATCATAAAAACATAGGCGTTAGGGATAGTTGAGTAGTCTTAGAGTTATCGGAAAGATGCTCAATAAGTAATAGCAACCTTCAAGTAGTAACTCAGGAAAATCAATATATGAATCAATTGGAAAATATAACATGATTGTTAGATAGCTCATAGCTCCAGATCGATTTCATTCACCGATAATGAAAAAGTATGCTCTTCGTCTGATTCATTGTTCATTATTTACTTTCTTTTATTTTAAGTTTAGTTAGTTCAAATTATATCTTTGAATTTTATTGTTTTAATAAATAATTAGAATTAGTTTAATTTAGTAATTAGTTAAATCTTAAGTCCTTGTAGGTACGATATTCATACTTCATAATCCTATATTATTTATATGACTGCGGGCACTTGTGTGTTTTTGGATGCAATAGTGAGCTATATGGAACTTATAAACACTCACCAAAGGAATGATGAACCGGTTATTCACCTTTCCAACCAGTGGAGAAATACAAGTCTAAACTATAAAGATAGGCTCAATGAAGCTTTCAGTATAGATATGTGCATCCAAGAAACACATTGGGAACTTCACTACATGTCATAATAAATTAAGCCTATGTAATTTGAAAAACTAACTACTCATTCTCATGGAATGGAATTGAGAGTAGACATGCTGGAAAATAAGGGTCACCTATCTATGAAGCTCACAAAAAAAATACTAGCATGAAGCCAAGAAAGAGGCCAAATTTATATCCAAATTTGAAAGCACAAAGCATATAAGTGTTGATAATGCACCAATGAAGTTGATAACAAAGGTGAGCAAGGATCAAAATATAGACACACGATCAAGTGAATCAAGTGATAGTCTTTGTTTTGGCATGTAAGTCATTTGGCTATGTAGTTAATTATGCAAGTGAGGACTATACAATAACAATTGATTATTGTTCAAGTCACATCAAAGATATACCAAGTGAAATCTATGAGTTTCAAGTGAAGACAAGTATGATGATGTATGAAACTATGAATACTTGACCTGACAGGAGTAGTACAAGTGTTGTGACCTTATGAGAATTTAGGCATATGAAGTATGAGAGAAAGTACTATGAAGTGAAAGAAATATATAGATGTTTTGGCTATGTGAAACATGAAGTCATGTATATGATACGTATCAATTGAAGACCCTTTTCTCGTATGTCATACAAATTATATTGACTCTGGTAAGGAAATGTGACGTAGTGCCTTAACAAATTTTTTTTTTAGCTTACTATAACAAATTTAGTCTAAGGCTATACTAATTTTAGATCACACTTGAAAAATAATATCAAAAATATTTAAGTGAATACTTTTAATGTGTGTCTTTTGTTTAAAACTTTTGCCTATGAAATATTAAGCAACACTTGCAAAACATGCCTTTTTATAATAAAAACTACTCTATATAAGCATTGCCAAATCAATTTTTTAAATTTATAAATTGAAGTAAAATCCAAACAACAAACAAAAAGGCCCAACCCAAAGCGGGTCGGTCCAAAAATATTATTGTCAGATCATAAAATAATTGACAATACTTATTTATGTATATAGATACATTTGTAAGCGTGCTATTTTTATAATTCTAAAAGTAAGCCATTATAAGTTTGCCCTATGAATTCTTATAAGATATTCCCTTCAAATATTAGATCCACATTGTGCGGGGTTTTGATAACGCTCAAAGTACCACTCCAATTAAGAAGCGTAAGCGATCGTTATCAAATATAGAACCCAACAAAGGTCTGGGTCGATCCCACAGAGAATATGGTGAAAGTTAAGTCTTTAGTGAATTAGTTGACTAATGGTCAATAGTTTCCGGTAAATAAAGGGGGGGTTTTGTGTGATCAACTTGTGAACCAAAAACAAACAATAATGTATGAGAAATAATCAGTAGGAGAATGAACTAGGGAAATGTTTACCATGGCATTGGTGACGATGTCGATTCTAAGCTTAACCGGGTTCTTTCTATATGCGTATCACGATGTGATTGAATTAATGGTATCATCTAAACGTTTCTCAACCAAATAGACGAATATACTTTTCAATTCTTTCGAACTTGAAAATGTATGCTTTTATATTTCAATCCTAAACATCAAGTAGATTAATCTAGTTACAGCATTAATCATAAGACGAGAGTTGGTAGTCTCGAATCATCGTCGTTAATCAAGTTTCCCGGTTTTAATCTCTTTACTCAAGCAAATTAAACCTAGGCATGTTCTAATATTTGCAACCACTAGAAAACGTTAAGCATGAATGATTAACAATGTGACAATCATATATATTGAACCCGTCGCTACCCGAAATCTATATCGCTACTTTAGCCATGGCTCTCACAACCCTAGTTGTGGGAGTTTAGTTAATCATGCTAGAAGAAAAAGAGAAGAAAGTCATATTCATAATAAGGAGAAGAGATTCTTACAATATAATGAAAACAATCTTCAAATATCCAAGAACAAGAAAAACCAAGATCCCAAGAACAAATCAAGAACACGAATTCAAGAAGAAGAAAATGTGTTGTTGCTCTCAAAACCGACTAAAAACTCTTCTAAAACTATTGGGTGAACAACATCTAAAATAAACCTAATATAGGGTATTTATAGGAGTCCAGGAATTAAACCCAAAAACGTTCGGATTCCGCATAACGCACTGTCTCAACTTGACGGTTTGGGTGACAGACCGTCACCACCTTGACGGCCCGTCACGGTGGCCGTCACCACTAGGCAGTGGTGCTGCCCCATCTTGACGGCTTGGGCTTGACGGTCTGTCACTAGCTTGACGGTCCGTCACTCGGACCGTCACTCTTATCCAGAACGTCGTTTTGCCCGTATTTCCCTCCGTTTCCATGTTTGTCTCCCTTTCCTGAAAACATACCATAAAACATCAAAAATGACGACGGTTTCTTGAAAACGTACGATTGTTCTTAGTTTAAGGGAGTCGAAAGTGCCGTAAAATAGCGGCACATCAACACCCTCAACTTAGACGTTCGCTTGTCCTCAAGCAACATAACATAAAAGAAAACAATAAGATGACTCAACTAAGAAAACAAACTCGTGTCTTTAGCAACTCATGGTCATTCAACATCTTATTTAATTTTAAATCAAGCTCCCTCGTAGCACACAAATGTATGAAACACTAACTTGCAAGGATCCAAACATGTCATTCCGATATGATAGAACACTTTACGTATACACGCGCAGCTATCCTAACAGTCAAATACAGAAATCTTGGTGCCCTCACCACAAAGAAATGCCACACACAAGATTTGGGACTAGGTAAGCGCTCACACTCACAAACGATTTCAAACAATGCACATGCGATACCATATGCTTGCCCTTACTATTCTATTTCAGTTCTTCAGAAAGCCGCTCAGGATCACTACAGAACTTGTTTTAGCTTGTAATGAGGCTTTAGGTGCAGGTAGGATACATTTAGGGGTAAGTGACTAAGCCCTCCTTGGAACCACCGACGTCTTATTACCACATACTTTACTTTGTCCATCCTTATTCACCTTTTTATTTCCTTCTCTCTAGCTACAGGTGCGGCCTCTTTATTTTGACAATTCTTTTTATTACTTTTTCGATCTTTTTCATCTTTTTTTTTCTTTTCTTTTCTTAGGCACACACCCGAATTTTCATTCTATTCACAACCAATCTTCTCCATCCTGTTTTTCTTATCATTCACCTCTATAGTAGCCACCCTCAACTTAGGCTGATTGCCTGAGTTGAGGTGCACGATGTCCAAGGAAGGACCAGGGCCAAAACAGGGATTCAAAGTTAAACAGGAACGGTGACGGGTTATTGAAAGAACATGGTCAATTATGGCTTAAACAGGGATCAAAGGGATTATTCACATTTGGACGGTCTTATAGGCTAAGTGGACTGCACACAAAAAGGGCCTGTGATCCTTTCCTAAGCAACCAACTTCAAACTTTAACAAAATAGACCGGGTAAGTTCTAGATGCATGCACAGAGTAAGAGTTTATAACAATACGCTCACACACACTTGGCACCAAGAAACCATACCACTACCAACTATGAAGACAACAACTCGGCTTAACATACTTATTCCAATCATAACCACACAATGACATCCAAGGATCCAGACAGTCAATCGTTTCAACATAAGTACAACACCAGAAAATTTTTAAAGGGGCCTCCTTTTAATAAGAAAAATGCCATGCTCATCACCTTGCTATAGACACTAAAAAAACAAAAATTTAAACATGCCGGTTCTACTTGATAGCACACCGGAGGGAAAAGAAACACGGCAATAAAAACCCTCGGTGGTGTATGACTCACAGGTATACCAACACCCTCAACTTAGACTCATGCATTGTCCCCAATGCATACATACGAAAACTAAAAACTGTGAGAATAAGGAATACCTGTGAAGTCCATCGGACTCAGATTCTGACATGATGTTGGAGACCGCCAGGGTCTCCAAAGCAGGAGAACTCAATGGAGTGTGTGCATGCGATAACCTCATATTGCGTTCCAGCTTCTTCTTTTATTGGCTCCACAGCTAGTCGTGGCAACTTCTTCGCTCTTTCTTTGCAGATTCTCTTGCGGTGTTTTCGTTTCCTTGATCTATTTTCACCGCCTTCCTCTACATGTTTCCCTTCTCGCAGCATCCTTCTCACAACAGCTAGAGTCTCGACCAAACCCTTGTCCTCAAGATGCACATCCGCAGGAGCTTCCTCAATAACATTGACCGCGACCGCCCTCATGTCACTTGGTTGCTTCATCAATTTGGATACATCGAACTTGACAACTTCATTGTTTAGCCTGAAGGTCAGTTCGTTTCTTTCCATGTCAACCAATACTCTTGCGGTGGCTAGCTATGATCATCCCAAGATTATGGGAACTTCAAAATCCACTTCGCAATCCAAGATCACAAAGTCAGCTGGGAAGATAAGCTTACCGATCTTTACTAGCACATCAGACAATATTCCCACGGGTCGCTTTACCGAACGATCAGCCATCAGCACTCTCATGGACGTTGGTTTAGGAGCTCCCAAACCCAATTGTTTATCGACTGCTAGCGGCATCAGGTTGATGCTAGCACCAAGATCACATAAGGCTTTTCCGAAGTTGAGCTTCCCAATGGTACAGGGAACAGTAAAAGCACCTGGATCTTCCTTCTTGTCCACTAACGATCTAGATGAAATTGCACTGCAATGGTGGAGATTGTCTTCTGGTTCGAAACTTACCGACCTCTTCTTTGTAATCAAGTCCTTCATGAACTTGGCATATCCGGGCATTTGTTCAAGCGCTTCCACCAATGGGATGTTTATTGATATCTACTTGAGCATGGTCAGGAAATTCAGGAACTTACCATCTTCCATTTTTTTCTTCAGGCGTTGTAGGAAAGGAGGCGGTGGCCGAGGCATCATAGTTGGAAGCTTTTCAGCTTCCTTGCTTTTATCCGCGGGCTTTTGAGTAGCCTCCTCAACCTCTTTGTCGTTGGCGTCATCACCCTCAACTTGAGTCTGAATTACCGGATGTGATTCCGGTAATATTTTGCCGCTTCTTGTAGTGATCGCATACAGCTTGCGTCGTTCTTAGGGTTTTGAATCGTGTCACTCGGCAAGGTACCTATCTTCCTTTGGTTTAGAGATGCCGAGATTAAGCCCACTTGCTGCTCCAATTGCTTAATCGAGGTGGAATGCGCCTCCACTATTTGACTCATGGCCGATAACTCAGTCCTTATCTCCTTCAGCCCAGAGTCAGTCAATTTTACCTTCAGCAGCATCTTTGCCATCATGTTCTCTAGCTTGGAAGTCCCTGCCTCATTGCTAGCTTTGTCCCGATTACCAGGTGGTACATACAAGCCACCTCTATCGGTGTTATTCCTCCAGTTTCCTTGCTCGCGATCTCTGTAGCCAGCTTTTTCGTAGTAGTTGTCTTTCTGATAGGTCCGACCTTGGTTTCCTTGGCCATTGGCCTGGAAACCCCCCAAGTAATTCGCCTCCTCATCAGTTTCCAACTCTGCTGCTCTACCTTGGGAACCCACAGCTTTTACCTTCTCCATACCTCCTGAAAACAAGTGCTTTGTCAGTAGGTCCAACTGCGTTTTCAGATGCGCCATGTCTTGGTCGCGCTCCTCCTCTTTTCTGCGCTGCTCAGCTAACATACCAACTGCATAAGTGCTAGCTGCTACCTCTGTATCCCGTGTATGCTAGGCCCTGTTGGTTTTTGTGAGCCTGTCCAAAGTAGTTGTGGCCTCAACAAAAGTGAGACCCATGAATGCACCACCTGCTGCGTTGTCCAACGTCGGCTTGGTAGCCGAATTCAGTGCCCTGTAGAACGTCTGCATCAAAAAGTTGTCGGTCAACTGATGGTTCAGGCATTGTGTCAGCTTCTTCTGGAACCGCAACCAAGTCTCATGTAACGCTTTGTGAGGTTGCTGTCTGAAATTGCTAATTTCATCCCTCAACTATATCATCCTAGAGGGAGGAAAGAACCTTTCTAGGAAAGCTCCTTTCAACTCTACCCAAGTTGTGATAGAGTCGGGGGTCAGCTCTGTCAACCACAATGCTGCCTCATCAGACAGAGACAACAGAAACAACCTGAGCCTGATTGTTGTCTGACTCACTCCAGGCAACTCGAATGACTTGCAGATGCCCACGAAATTCATCAGGTGCTGGTTTGGATCATCACCAGCGGACCACGGAACACTCCTCTCAAGTTCAACAGCTGGATCATCGTGCTAGTGATGTTGAACTTGGCTCCGGGCGCTAGCGGTGGAAGAGCAATGGCGCCCGTAGCGCCAACTCCATCCAAGTCGATATCCTCATCATTCAGCATAACATCATCCTGCAGACCACCAGCATTCAGATTTTGTTGGGCCTGCAGTTCTGCAGCGAGCCTTGCTGCCTCTTGTTGTGCGGCCATATTCCGCCTTAATTTTCCAGCAAGCTCGGGGTCGTAAGGTAATGTTGATTCACCCGAGCGCCGAGTACTTGGCATGCACAACTCTGTACCCTGTCCAAAAACAAAAACAACAAATAAACGTAAAAGCAGGAAAGTATGACAAAGAGTCAAATAAACACTCCGGACTTAGTAAACAACCGTATTCCCCGGCAACGGCGCCAAAATTTGATAACGCTCAAAGTACCACTCCAATTAAGAAGCGTAAGCGATCGTTGTCAAATATAGAACCCAACAAAGGTTGGGGTCGATCCCACAGAGAATATGGTGAAAGTTGAGTCTTTAGTGAATTAGTTGACTAATGGTCAATAGTTTCCGGTAAATAAAGGGGGGGTTTTGTGTGATCAACTTGTGAACCAAAAACAAACAATAATGTATGAGAAATAATCAGTAGGAGAATGAACTAGGGAAGTGTTTACCATGGCGTTGGTGACGATGTCGATTCTAAGCTTAACCCGGTTCTTTCTATATGCGTATCACGATGTGATTGAATTAATGGTTTCATCTAAACGTTTCTCAACCAAATCGACGAATTTACTTTTCAATTCTCTCGAACTTGAAAAGGTATGCTTTTATATTTCAATCCTAAACATCAAGTAGATTAATCTAGTTACAACATTAATCATAAGACGAGAGTTGGTAGTCTCGAATCCTCGTCGTTAATCAAGTTTTCCGGTTTTAATCTCTTTACTCAAGCAAATTAAACCTAGGCATGTTCTAATGTTTGCAACCACTAGAAAACGTTAAGCATGAATGATTAACAACGTGACAATCATGTATATTGAACCCGTCGCTACCCGGAATCTATATCGCTACTTTAGCCATGGCTCCCACAACCCTAGTTGTGGGAGTTTAGTTAATCATGCTAGATGAAGAAGAGAAGAAAGTCATATTCATAATAAGGAGAAGAGATTCTTACAATATAATGAAAACAATCTTCAAATATCCAAGAACAAGAAAAACCAAGATCCCAAGAACAAATCAAGAACACGAATTCAAGAAGAAGAAAACGTGTTGTTGCTCTCACAACCGACTAAAAACTCTTCTAAAACTATTGGGTGAACAACATCTAAAATAAACCTAACATAGGGTATTTATAGGAGTCCAGGAATTAAACCTAAAAATGTTCGGATTCCGCGTAACGCACTGTCTCAACTTGACGGTTTGGGTGACGGACCGTCACCACCTTGACGGCCCATCACGGTGGCCGTCACCACTAGGCAGTGGTGCTGCCCCATCTTGACGGCTTGGGCTTGACGGTCCATCACTCAGACCGTCACTCTTATCCAGAACGTCGTTTTGCCCGTATTTCCCTCCGTTTCCATGTTTGTCTCCCTTTCCTGAAAACATACCATAAAACATCAAAAACGACGACGGTTGCTTGAAAACGTACGATTGTTCTTAGTTTAAGGGAGTCAAAAGTACCGTAAAATGGCGGCACATCAGGTTTCACTAAAAAGTTTCTTGCCTCTCCTAAAATTTTCATCAGGCATCAACAAATTAGGTTTCTCATTTCACTACCTTGACAAAGTAGTTAATTCTTGTTGCAATTCTATCGATATCTCACCTCTCCAACAATCATATCGATTGAATTTACAGTGTAATAATTATGCACCCTTCTCATGTAGGATTGGACATATTCTCACTAGTTTAACAAAATCTTCAAATTTTTGAGAGAAGAAAACTATTCTTTGTGTGTTTGATTGGAAAATTGAAAAAAGTAGTTAAAGTTCCGCCTATGTTTGGAGAGAAGGAGAAAGAGCCTAGGAGGTGGACTTCATTTTGTGTACTACATAAGTTTTTCTTGTTTTCTTTATATTTTTATATTTTTTTGATTTTCTATTTTTTAGAAAAATATTTGTGTTGTATTAATGTGTTATTTCCCTTTTTCTTTTCTTATGAAGTTTTAGAACACTCTTTTGGTAAACGACTCTAGGTTTAGGGTGGGAAAGGTAATAAGCTTCCTTTGAATTTTCATTAGCAACTGCTAGCTAAGTTTTTTGATTTTATGCCTTTTACTTAGGTCTGCTTAGCTCTTGACTATTGCTTTTTAGTTTTTATAGGAAAAGATTTAAAATAGTTTTATCCTTTGAAATAAATTATTATATTCTATATATAATCCTCTCATCTATCATGATAGTTTTTTTTATTGAGTCTACAGAGAATCTGAGACAATGTCACAACCCAATTTCTCAGGTCATGATGACACCTACAACCTCCTCAGTAGGCGAACTAATCTACGTAGCCCAGAACAATTAGTAATGGGCTACTACCTAACCAATACGCATAATAAAAAGAAAATAAGTGAAAGCAGAATATAAAGATAGACAAAGTGGAAGCAAAACCCGAATATAAACATAAAGAAAACTACACCAACCCCAAGACTTAGTAACGATAGTATAGAAGCTTTTAATAGAATAGAAGTGCTAGATTAACAAAATACAACATAAATCTATCTCCGAAAGTACAAGGATCAACATTGACAAAAGATGAGATGTGGTCAAACCCCGGCCTTCGGGAGCTCACCCTAGTCTTGAATACCTCAAAAGTTGCACGAGTCTCCAATGCGATCAACGCCGAAAGCTCACACTAAGATCTGCACCAAAATGATGCAGAAGTGCAGTATGAGTACCAAGAAAATGGGTACTCAGTAAGCATCATCGGCCGACTGAGCAAATATAAGATATAAAAATAGTAAGTAGCAGATAGCAAGAAAGCAGACATGGAAGCAATAGAGAAAGCACAAGGAACTAGCACAGAAAATAGACAACCAAGAGTTGTAAGTAAATAATGCTAGCACAGAAGATATATATACATAACACAAAACACAGGTGTAAGAAAGAAAGACGCACCTGGGATCCTTGCAACAATAGGTAAATAAAGAGGGAGAGTTGAGAAAAATGGCAGTATACCAGTAACCTCAAGTAAAAAGGAAAGAAAGAAGGCAATCCAACATAACCAAACTAGAAGGCATACACTAAAAAAACATGATTTTAACACCAACTATCAAGATAAGCATAGATCGGGATCAATCTCACAAATACAAACCTAGAGCGGAAAAATCAAACCACCATAACTGATAGCTACTACCCAAAATCATGACAAGGAATAAAACCAGAAACTCACAATCTGCTCAGAAGACCGCACAACAGTGCCGCAATAGCATAGGACTCACTAGCCCCTCAATACTCAGGCCCAAACTCGGAGCCTCAACAGGCTAAAACATACCAATCCACTCAGAACCAAGGACCATGACAAGCTCTATAAAATGACAGAAGTAATAATCTACCTACATTCCTAAAAGCCGCCCATACAACCGAGGAACGCAATCAAGTGAAAACAAACCCTCCGGCCACCCATAAAACCAGAGCGTACACTGAACACACAGCAAACAAGGGTGGAATTCGAGTGAAATATACATGATAATAATTAATCTGATGCAATAGTACCTCGTATGTTACCCCCTCCGATAACTATAAGGCCCAATAGAGGTAGGATCCATAGAAGGCCCTTTCCTGTGTACCTGTTCTACGCCATACACCCCCCCCTCCTGGCACGCTGCATTGGCCCGTAGCCTGTGGCCCAGGAGCGATAGGGGTCCATGGAGGTCTACCCCTCGACCATATACACAACCACAAACCTCAAGTGTAACTCAATAATCGTAACCTCGTAGTACATGTCCGACTTCGACTCGGGTCTAAATCAGTAGTAGTAATCTCAAAAACTATTCACAGGGTGCTCGAAGTGAATTTGGGTCTAAATCAATGATCAAGTATCAGAACCCCTAAATAGGGTGCTCGACTCATATCCGAGTCTAAATCTGTTAAAAATAATGTCTAGCGCTATGGTCCAGCCGATCCTAGTATCAGGATGAAAACCAGTAATCAAATCATCATAGTATCCTCTCTACTCTGAGAGGTTTCATAAAATCCAGTTTCAAAACCCTTTTGAAGTCACGTTATCGAAAACGGGCCCTCGGGGCCATGCAAGGTTTAGAAAATCATTTATAGTAGGCCCGAAGCCAAATCAGTAGTAAAATATGCAGGGAAAACCTTTTTCATGTATGATATGCTCGCAACCAATAGAGTAGCCCAAAATGGCTCACAAATATTTCCTATCGGCCCTGCACAGGCTCAACATCTCTACAGCAGTCTTAACCAGCCTAAAAGGATATCTCTATGTCTGGGACTCACGGACATTCCCAAATAACCCACCATCTATGTTTCAGAGTCAATACAAGGCCACACAGGACTACAAGGGTAATATACAATACTGATATGAATACTACAATCAATGTACGAAATAAAAGAACAGAAAATACGATCAAGGTCTGGGGTATTAACCTATAACAACCCACCCATGGATGCTAATTAATGCTGTTATAGCCTATATACACAGAGTCTAGGTAGGGAAAGCCATAACCTAACTGTTGTTCGACGAATAGCTGCGGGGATGGCATCATCTATGCTCGAACTGCTCCAAGAAGCTCCAAATTATGACACTACTATCAATACAATAATCTATACGTCAAAACAAGACTAACGATACCCATATTGCTATAAAAATAACCGGGTCAAAATCTGGGTCAGATTTGGGCTCATGGGCCCCGTAATCCAAAATCAGAAAGGAAAAACACGAAAGTGTTCCTTACCATCTCGGGATCACGTGCTAAAAATTTGAGCAAAAACGGACAACAATTGGGGCTCAAAATAGCCCGTTCAAGAGAGGGTCTAAAGATGGGATTTTAAGGATGAACAATCGGAAATTGAGCAAGAAAGCTTACCACAAAGCGCGGAATTTTACCCGAATAGCGAGTCCCATGAACCCACGATCATGAACTCACAAAAAGGGCATAATCTAGAAGGAAATTCCAAGCTTTTGAAAATAGCAACAATGGAGATCTTGTAATAATGGTGGAAAAGTAACTTTGGGAAGAATAGGACTTACCAATAGACAAAGAAGCGAGATTTTCCAGCAATACAGAAAATTCCCCAAGCTAGGAACAAAATAGAAAACTTTGGTAGAGAGGATTTTTAGGTTGGAGTTGGGAGGAACAAGAAATAGAGCTGGAAAACTCGAAGTTCCTGCAATATATAGTTGTTGGTCGCTGGTCAGCGCTATCGCGCTAAAGGAGTGTGCTCGCATTGAAGGAAGGACCACAGACCAGTGCTATCGCGCTAAAGGAGCATGATCACGCTGAAGGGGAAATCACAGGCCGGTGCGATCACGCTGAAGGCCACCAGAACCAAAAAAACCAGCAACAGCCAAAACTTCTATGAGGAATTTTGGGGACAATCAGAACCCGATATTTTAAAACTAATAGTGCTATTAGAGTGGAAACAACATTCTAGACTCAATGGAATCGAAGAAACTTCCATACGAGGTCATCTTGGAGGAATGTTGACCCAAGTCAACACTAACTAATGCCAGCTGAAAGGCTCGGCTCACCCAAGACCCAAACCATCCAACTACATAAAACAAACTTGGCATTCCAGAGCTAACGACGCTGACGGAATTTCCATCCGAGGTCATCGTCTTCGAACATTGACCAAAGTCAACCAAACAAGCCCAACTGGCCTTAAAATGCAGAATGAGAGAGAATTCAAAGCTGAAAAAGCTCTCGGATCTCGACTAAAGTCCCCTCTAGACCAAAGTCCACGCTTCGAAGCTAATAGAACTGTCAGAATTCGGTCCGAGCATGTTCACCAAGAATTTTGACTAAAGTCAACGATTTCAAAAGCTTAAAGCTCTTAAACAAGGAACGACCAAAAAGACCAAACAAATGGCCTGAGCACCAGACTACCAGTCCCAGCAAGCCATAAATGACTTGGGGCCTCTAGAGGCAAGCTCTAGCAGTACAAGAAAGGCAAACACGTGTAAATGACCAAAAAGGGTCATTACATCATCCACTACTAAAAAGACTTTCATCCTCGAAAGTCAGGAAAGAAGGAAAGACTAGAGATTAAAAGAACAGTGGATACAAAGCCCGCACTACTCTCTCAGACCACCCAGGTAGTCTCCTCAAGCGGACGACACCCAATAGAAAAGAACCAAAGAAAGAAACCAAGCCTAAACTGCTTATTAGCCAAGCTAGATTCCAACCTCAAACTCCAAAACTCCAAGGATCTTCCAACCTAAACTGAACCCCAAGAATCTCAATCGGAAAGAACCGACACAACACCAAAACCAGAGAAGCAAGGCGATCAACACACAAAACTCGAACCTTTGAAACCCAACCAAGTTTTCTAGAAAAGCTTCAACCAAAAAACTCTAACTCATGAACCTGCTGATCCGCAAAACCCTTTTTATTATGAACCGAATCCTTTTTCACCACAAACCGGAAGCTTCCTATAAGTCGAACACTCCAACCAACCTTGAGGCACCAGCTGACACATCGAAGATCCATAGTTCCTGCTTATACTCTACCATGGATGAATTCACCCCTTTTTACTCAAGTTATATCAAATTCAAGCAATAGTCTGCTAGTCTTTGCCATCTAAGCTAACAACCCATATCATATCATCGGGAACTATAGTTACCTTCCCTGACTGACCGTCAACCAATGAACGGAAACATTTGCTAACATCAAGAACGCTAACTGAACCCAACTGAATAACCCATCTGAACCCAATAGAAGTCTGCACTCCAAAGTTAAAAAAAGGAATATATGAATACCTTGTGCTGACGGAGAACTTCCAAACTATAGAAAGAAACCAACTTTGCTGCACCGTGTCAAGCCTGAATCAACTGGAAGCGAATGAACTAGGAAAACCTACCCGACAGACCCCAACCAAAACCAAGATCCTGCAAGTAGTGTGGTAAGCCTACCATAAAGTCCGTAGCCATCACCAAGATCCAAACTCTAAGAAGCACCTGCTGCTATCCTGAATACTCGAACACCATTCAGATTTGAAATTTCTTTACAAATCTCAACCCAGAAAGGAGTCTACCATACCACGAATATCAAGTCAAAACACCCCGAAGGCAAAGGAAAAGGTACTTGGGGTTAAAAGTTGCCAGGTAGCTATAAATATTATGGCTACACCTTCAACTCATCCCTTTGGCTCATATCAACCGCTCTACTATATCAGCACACAGACCCACCATCCTAAGTTATACCACATACCAAACTTCTAGTCCATACTGGCCGAGTCTACCAATATTAGAACCCCATTTAAAAGACAACCCTGGAGGAATCAACTAAACAAGCTTCCCAACTCTTAGCAAACAAATGGTGACCAACAGTCTCTAAGTATCAATAGAACTTAAAATAGCCTCGCTAGCCTCAACCCGCACAACCTGATCACATAAAGCATACACAACTGCTGAACTTCAAACTTACACCGCTGAGTCTGTCCAAATATGAAATAAGGAACCTCGTACTATCTGGAACACCACCAAAATCTGGAATGGGTGAGTTATTTCATCAACCTCTTTGATTAGTATTAAATTGTTATCATAGAATCATTGAGGAAATTATAATGGTAGAACTATGGGTTAGAATCCTAGGTCTATGGGAATTGAGTAAAGACATATGGGTAGGTGTAATTATCATCTAGAATGCTTCTAGGGTGTAGATAAACACTCCCTAGCATTTAATTATTGTCCTATAATATGAATAGTGATGAATAAAAACCTTGAGTTCTATGAAAATGTAACTTGTAGAATCAAAATGGCTAGAAAGGGAGAAATTAGAGTAGAAACTCCATGAATGGTGATCATGTGAACAATGTGAGACTAGTTTATGAGTAATTGACCCATGGAAAATGCTACAGACCTCGAATAATGGGTAGAGTTAGTAGGATGAATTCCCATGACCTGAATTGAAGAAGTAAATGATTAATTACTCTCTATTATTTATTTGTCTAGAGTTTGAACGTTCTAAAGCATTAAGGAAAGACAAGGCTATTACAAAGTAGCCTGGTGATTTAGATTCTTTGGTTAAGGTAGGTTACAGTTTTAGTGGAGTCAGACTTGATATAGTCTCTTATGTATGTTTGGATTAATAACATATTGGTTGGTATTCGGACATAGTTGTTGATTACTTGTTTTGGCTTGACAACGCTTGCATAATAAGATTATGATTGTTAAAGCATGTCTTTAAATGACTGGTGATTTAAAGTGCACTCATTATATTTTATGTTCTTATTGATGATATCCTGAGAGATAATTGAAATGATACCATACTGAGATATATTAAGAGAATTATGAATACACATACTATTCTATTTTAAGTGACTCGAGTCTGATGTGAGCTTAAGGATGAGGGTGTATATGGTAGAGTGGGTACCGCTCCAGTATGGTACATGGACTCTAGGTTATCCCTTGCAGATCATGACTAGTTGAATAGAAATAAGTCCCTTTAGGATGTGTGTATAGATGAGAATTTTGAGTGAGTTCTGATATGATCACATTAAGACTAACGAGATACCGAGAATATATGTCTCAGAGATTGTGAGACATGTATCTATTTTGTGATGACTATATTAAATTTGCAAGTTTGTATTACTTAATATGTCTGTGTTTGGTGACTTTTATGTCCTTTATTGTTGACACTTAATATGTCTATAACAGAGGTTCATTTATCTGTTTGTGGAGACTATTTGATGATCTGATTACTTTATTATATGTTGTTATAATTGCTTTATGTTTATTGTTTCTTGAAATATATTTGCTACTATGTTGAATCATCCTATGATACCTACATGTACATAGTATATGTACTGATGTTACTCCTGCACTTCGTTTTCTAAGTGCAGACTGTGTTTCAGATGATTTGACAAGACCTCACATCATGCATTTCCTGATTGATCAATTTAAGGGTGAGATACCTCCATTCCATGGCTGCCACAAATCTTCTTAATTCACATATGTCTTTTATTTTTAGAAAATGTTATTTATTAATTATTTTGGAGTCTTCTTACACATTATTGGTTAGTGTTGTATGATGAATTTCGAATCTTAGGAGATATAATAGATATTTATGCATATTTATTCTTTAAGTTTTGAGATTTGCCATTTATGCTTCGTTAGTTGTTTATTTAGCTAAAAGTGATTTGGTTAAGGATAGGTTAGAGGGAAATGTTTGGTTTGCCCACCGGAGGGTTAGTGTGTATGCCACTCACAGCTAAATATATTGTGATAAAGTTGGTATCAGAGCATTAGGTTCATTAATCTCGTCATATAAGGACATGTCTAGTAGAGTCTTGTGAAATAATACGGAGATGTAAATACTTTTCTTCAAGAGGCTACAGGGCACAAGAAAAACTCTATTCCTTCTTTCTTTCATTCTATTACTTGATTTCAATTGGTATCTGGTGAACCATATTTGTATCTAACCACTTCATTCTTTTCTATCACAAATGGTGAGGACACGTGCATCAGAAGTGAGAGGAGGGGGAAAAGGTAGGGGAAAAAGAGGAGGAGGCAAAAGTAGGGGATAGAGAGAAGCACCCACCAAGGGCAAATCTCCAAGTGTTGGATAGGTTTGTGATAGGTCCGAATCCCCTCCCCCTATAGAGGATCATGTTGGGATAGATGTGTAATATCCCATACCATTAAACATATGTACAATAAGGGTAACGTTGATGGATTTATTTGGAAATGTGAAAATGAGGGTGCATTTGAACCAAAACCTAAGTATCCAATAATACTAAAGTGGAAAATATAGTTTGTGGGAATGATACTTGAAAGGGTAATTGAAGTTTGAAACAACAAAGTAGCCTACTTGCTAGAGCTATGTGTTTCACCTATTCGCATAAACATCCTACGTGTTTTGACTTTCTACATGGTTAAGTTATTTATTTGATATCCTAATTGCTTAAGATACATGAATATAAGCTTACATTTACTGGACGAGATAAAGGAAATATGGCCCAAACCATAAAAACCATTAGGCCCAAAATTCTAAAGATATGAAGTAGGTGGATCACCTACTTTGACTTTCTTTTTAGCTCAAATTGAAATCAAATGGAGAAGTGGGATGGGGCTGGGTAAAGGACCAAAACCCATATGAAATTATGTCAATATATATCCAAAAAATCAGCTCACATACCAGATTTTTCTATATGTTATAGAACACACAAATCTCTCTCTCTTTTAGCTCTTTTTGGCAGCCTCTTTTCCCCTTTGGGTTCTTGAGTCCTTCCTCTTAGGTATCAGGATTTAAGGTATGTTTTTGGATGTAGTTCATCATGGTTTTTACATATAAAAGTTTGTGGATTGAATCTCCACACGTTGGTGGATTTTGGGCAACCTTTGTGAGAAAGAAGCTCCTTGGCAGCCCCTTGTTGTGTGATGTCTTCTTAAAGTGTTTTCTTCTTATTGTAATGTACTATTTTGGAGTAACGTTTTTGGTGTTGGAGAATTAAATCTAAGATTTGAAAGTTACAGAAAAATCAAGGTAAAAGCCTTCCCCTCCATCCCTTATTATATATGAGAAGAAAGAGGCAATTCTAGACGTAATTATAGTATGAACTCGTGGGACGGTATTTGGAAGCCATGAGTTCAAGTTATTCTAATTTTGTTGTACTGTTTAGTGGATTTATTATATGTTTTGTTGGATGTATTGGTTATATAACTCATATTTGGGGCTGGTTGCCGTTGTTTTGGGATTGGAATTGAAGGATGTGGTGATATGCCGAGTTTATGAATATTGTGCAGATAAGCTATATGTTTAATTATAGCATACTATTTTGCGGGAACCATATGGTTATTATCTTCTATAGATATATCCTATATGTGTCTAACTTATGGTTGTAATAAGAGAAGGGAATTAGAAAGAATCATAAGTATAAAGAGAGTCCAACGAGCAAGTTGCTGGCCTAATAGCCGACATGTTGCCGATACGTCTAGAATGTGTTTGTGGGCTGTTTGTAATGGTTCTACCACTTGATTTGTCCACTGAAGTTTTCCAATACCGGAATTGAGGTATGTAAATCTAAAACCTCCTTTTCCACGAGGCCCAACCATATGTCACATGTTTCTCTACAAGGGTCTATATTGTTTATATAATTTATAGAGATTGGTATTCAGTTGTTATGTGCCATATTCTTCATAGAAATCACCCCGTCATATCAGTTGTTCATTGTACATATGTTCAGAGTATTCAAGCTAATTGCTACGATTCATAGTGTTCACATAGTCATCAAAGCAATATATCTGCCTTCATTTTCAATCCATAGAGCTCATATAGTACATTCGTCATATGACTCTATAGATGATTCTCTTGTCGTATCATATTCATCATTTATACAGTAAATACATGTCTATATGATTCATTTGAAACAGATCAAAGTTTACTAGTTGATTCACTTAATTATAGATTACCATCGATCACTCAGAGTTCATAAATTATCATTCAGAGCTCGCTATTTGTACAGTTGATTTCATTCATAATTAAATTTTCAGAGGCCATCATGGCATTCGTTGTTACAATATAAGTGAAGAAATGGTGGAGGAAGGTCAGAGATATTATATTCACTTGACTCATGATGCGATGCTGCCTTGTGCACATGACTGATACCAAAGACCCTCAGAGTTGAGCCTACGGGCATACCGGCCTATTATGTCTATATACCCTCAGAGTAGAGCCATATATGGTGTACCCGCCTGAGGGATGACCATCATAGCTGAGACTTTATGGAATACCATCAGAGATCATAGACTACAATACTTAACATTTTCATATGAGATTCAGAGATAAAAGAGTTCATATGCTATTCAGTTGATATAAATCCCTCGAGGATCACATTCAGATGCTATTATTTATTCATTTGAAAGTACCTAAATTACTTGATTCCACAGAGAATTGTATCATTTGATCCCATATTAATAAAGAACCAAGAAAACACTTGTATAATAATTTTAGAGTAATTTCATATGATTTACAGTTTTATAGGTTACTTTCTGGAAGAGATATTTCTCTATTGAGCACAATATTTATTCTTTCATTGTGTTATCTTACCTATACTTGTTATTCAGTCTGCCTTATATACCAACACATGTTATATATGTACTGAAACCCTTAACAAATGGGGTGCTGCATTATTTTAAATGCATGACCAGGTACACAGAGTTGCAGACCTCCTCAGTAGGCATTATCGTGTATCAGTAGAGCAGTCGGTGATCTCCATTTCCCCCTGGAGCTATTTTACAGATAGTTCTCTCTTTTGTTGTACATATTTGCATAGTATGGGTATGGCGGGGCCCTGTCCTAAGCACTTGAAAGTTTCATAGTTTCTTACTCTTTTAAAGGCTTCATAGACACTACAGTATGATCATTTTGTATCAGTTAGTCATGGGCCATTGTCTATGCATGTATCATCCTAATTAGTTTCCTCTAGTACATGAATCCTTGATATATTATTTGACATAGGTTATCTGCATAGCATATATGTATACATGGTACTTGTTTGTCCCATCTAGACTTGGGGCATGAAAAACTTGGTATCATAGTCTAGGTTCAAGTGTCCCAGGGAATTGTCTGTGAAGCCATGTCTAGTAGTGCCTTCCTTATAAGTGTGTTGCGTGCTTTATCCATAAGTAGGGGGATTCTTGGACATTAAGAAAATATGACCTTATTTCATGTTCTAGATTATGCCATAGTAAAAGTTATATGAAATTGATTCTGACTCATGCGTTAATCTTTATTTACAGAGATGCCTACAAAGAAAAAGACTCAAACTAGTCCACGATTAACCACAGCCACAGAGGCAGGTTCTAGTACACAACCATCTATTGTGGAGGATCATACAGAGGCCCAGGGTGGCATCGTTAGACAAGATATCCCAAATCCACAACCACAGTAAGCAGAAGGTCCTATAAGAGTCCTGATGCCTCAAGCTCCTCCATATGACCCCTAAGACAATGATGTCAGGGGAGCCGTTCATTTACTTACCCAGATACTTGTTGCTCAGTCTTAGAGATAAGAAGCAGCACCCCCTAGTACATCTTCCCAGGGAGAGGCATATGGTTCCCATGTTTGAGAGTTCTTGCATATGACCCCTCTTATTTTCATGGGGTCTAAACTCACTGAGGATCTACAGAGATTCATTGATGAGATTAGGAAAATACATGTTGTCATGCATCTTTATGATATAGATTCAATTGAGTTAGCAGTGTATCAGCTAAAAGATGTGGTTCGAGCTTGGTATGACATGTGGAAAGATTCTAGAGGAGCAAATGCACCTCCACCAATTTAGGAGGAATTTAAAGAGGCCTTTCTAGATCATTTCTTTCCTCAGGAGATTCAAGATGTAAAGGCTGAAGAATTTTTGGCACTTAGGCAGAATAAAATAAGTGTTAAAGAGTACAACATCAGATTCACTTATTTAGCTAGATTTGCACCGAAAATGGTCAGTATTACACACACTAGGGTACATTTATTTATGGGTGGCCTTAAATCTGACCTGATACAACCTTGTTCAATTGTGGCATTAGATAAAGAAATAAGCATTGCTCGAATAATAACATTTGCACAGCAGACTAAGGAGATTCAACAGAAAATTAAACTAGAGTGTGAGTGGGATCAGAGTAATAGGTCCAGATCATTTGGTGTTTATCAGGGCAGTGATAGACCATCTTCCAACAGAGGGCCACGAAGACTACCACCACTAGCCTATTCCACCACTCGACCTCCCTACCAGTCCTAGAGGCTGAGGCTTGAGAAAAGCCAGCCAGTCTAGGGCACCACGTCTGCAGTTTTAGAGAGGTAGGGTTTGGGGATTACCACCTAGGACCCATTGTAGTCAGTATGGTAGATCACACCCTAGTGAGTGCCGACTAGGCTACGATGCCTGTTATTAGTAGTCACTGTTCATGTGATACGAAACTGTCCAGTGCTAAAAAAAAGAGATGCTGAGAGAGAAGGTAGAGAACGGTTCATAGGGTCCATGGTAGCATTATTATCAGACACTCCTTCTTCATCTCTTGTTCCTTAAGCACCAGTAGACTGGAGTAGGGGAGGGGGTAGAGCTTCTGATTCAGGAGGAGATCTGAATCGTATGTATGCATTAGTAGGCCGACAAAATTCAGAGGCATCACCAGATATAGTCACAGGTATCTTACCTATCTTCTCACATGATGTTTATGCATTGATAGATCTAGGGCTACTTTGTCATATGTAACTCTATTCATTCCGTAGAGTAGGACCAAAATTATACGTGAGCCATTTGTCATACCAACTCTAGTTGGAAAGTCAGTTATAGTTCACCAACTTTAAAAAAAATGCATAGTGATGTTATGTGGTCAAGACACTATAGCAAATTTATTTGAGCTCGATATAATAGACTTTGATGTCATCATGGGTATGGATTGATTATCATCCTATTATGCTACAGTTGATTGTCGATCTTTGATTGCTCAATTTCACTTACCGGATGAGCCAATCCTTGAATAGAAAGGTAGTGTCATGATGCTTGTGGGCAGGTATAGTTCCTATCTTAAGGCCAAGAAACTAATTTCCGAGGGATGTTTATATCACCTAGTCAGAGTAAGGAATCTTGATGTTGAGAAAAAGACACCGACTCTTCAATCTGTGCCAATTGTGAATGAATATCCAGATGTGTTTTTGGAGGAGCTTCCAAGACTTCCTCCAGACAAAGAGATTGATTTTGGTATTGATGTAGATCCTGTACTCAAAATATATCAATTCCACCCTATAGAATGGCCCCAGCAGAGCTGAAAGCATAATTGAAAGTTCTCTTTAATAAAGGGTTCATCTGACCCAGTATATCACCTTGGGGTTCACCTTTGCTATTTGTATGAAAGAAAGATGGTTCATTGCGCATGTGTACAGATTATAGACAGTTTAACAAGGTCACTATAAATAATAAGTATCCACTTCCCCGAATATATGATTTATTTTATCAATTGCAGGGTGCTAAGTGCTTTTTAAAAATTAATTTAAGGTCTGGATATCATTAGTTGAAGATCAGAGAAGTCAATATTCCAATGACAGCTTTTCGGACATGGTATGGGCACTTTGAATTTCTCTTTATGTCCTTTGGTTTAACTAATGCCCCTGCAACCTTTATGGATATTGTAATGACCCTTCAAGTCATTTATGCATTTTTTCCTTCCTTGCACTGTTAGAGCTTGCCTTTAGTGGACCTAAGTCATTTATGGCTTGTTAGGACCGGTAGTTCAAAGCTTGAGCCATCTGTTTGGTCTTTATGGTTGTTCCTTGTTTTAGAGCTTTAATCTTTGGAAAATATTTACTTCGGTCAACATTCTTAGTAATAATGCTCAGAATTGAACTCTGATAACTCTGTTAGCTCCGGAGTGTGGACTTTGGTCTAGTTGAACCTTTGTTTAGGATATGGGAGCTATTCAGCTTGGAATTCTCTCTCATTCTGTCTTTTTAGGTAGTTGGGCTTATTTAATTGACTTTGGTCAATATTTTGAAAAGACGGTCTTGAATGAAAATTTCATCAGCTCTGTTAGCTCCAGAATGTTGAGTTTAGGCTAGAGGGACCATTGTTTGGGTCTCGAGGATTCCGAACATGATTTTGGCCCTTGGGTTCCATTTTGGGAATTGTTGGTCTAAAAGTTGATTTTGGGTGTGGGGCCCACTATTCATTAAATTGACCTTTGATGGTATTTTTGTTGATTCAATTGGATCTAGAACACCGTTTCTAGTTGAATAGCTCAGGTCATTTGTGTTCGCGGGAACTCAGATACATTCTCGAGGGTCCATCAAAGTCAAATTCTCTAGTGGCTTGGTTGTTGGCAGTTGGTTGCTTTCATAGAACCACCAAGCCTTCACCTACGTAGGGGTCACTTGTGTCTACGTAGGGCAATGCCAGCCACCCTATTTCCTGATCCTTCGCCTAGGCGATTCCCGATCTGTGCGTGCTGCCGCGTACATGGTGGCCTGGCCACGTGTGCGCTGGGCCAGTGACTGGGCTTGCCAGCGCCTGGCCTACACACATACGTATAGGCCGCCCTTGTATGTGATCGTACATAGTCAGCACCATGGCCACGTTCTGCAAGGCATCAACTGGCAGCTCTATGTTAGCTTCTTCATCTTCATTTCATTTAAACTCCCAACCTCGGTTTCTCCATTGATAAACTCATAAGAACCTCCATTTTCCACCATTATTAATCCCAACTGATTGGAGGGTAATACTTTGTTGATCTTTGCATGTTTATTGACTTCTTAATCGGGTAAGTAACCTCTTTAATTTTTTCCTCCATTGATTCTCTTTTTAATTTCTTGATTTTTGGGCTATTTTGGAGCCACAATTGTTGTCTATTTCCGCTCAAATTCTTAGCATGTTCTTCTGAAATTATGGGGAACACATGGGTGTTTTTTGTTTTTGGTTTTGGGTTGTGGGGCCCACAGTCCTGCTTGTGACCTGAATTTTAACCTAGTTATATTTATAACATTATGGGTATCGTTGGTTTCATCTGATGCCTAGATTATTGTGTTGATAGTGTTTTCATGTATTGGAGCTTCTCGAAGAAGTTTGAGCCTGGACGACGTCGTTCCCATAGCTAGTCATCGGATGACAGGTAGGCTATGGTATTCCCTACCTAGACTCTGCGTATATAGGCTATAATTGCATTAATTAACATCATTGGGTTGGTTTCTCTAGGTTGGTACCCTTAGACCTTGTCCGCCTTTTTTGTCCATTTATTTCATACGTTGATTATAGTATTCATGTAGTATTGCTATATTACCCTTGTGGCCCCGTGTGGCCTTTGTATGTCTCTGGACCATAGAAGGTGGGATATTAGGGAATGTCCATGAGTCCCGAACATTCTGACCTTACTTTAGGCTGACTATTTGTGTTGTACAGCTTCTTGTGCATGCGTAGGGCCGATAGGAATATTTGTGAGCTATTTGGGCTAATCTATTATTTGCGAGTATATCATTCATGAAAAAGGATTTTTCTGCATGTTTTACTACTATTTCGGCTTTAGGCCTACTATCCTCGGTTTTCTAAACTTTGCATTTCCTCGAAGGCCCATTTTTAGTATAAATTATGATAAAACAAGATTTTGTATTGACTGTGGATTTTATCTCAAGATAAACGTAGTACTATGTTGATTTTCTCACTCGTTTTCTTACTGATACTAGATTCGGCTACGCCAAGGTGCTAGACATATTTTATGATGGTTTTAGACCCAGTTACACTTCGGGCACCCTTTTAGAGGGTTACTGAGGCTTTGAATACTGATTTAGACCTGAATATACTTTGGGCACCCTTTGAGAGGGTCTTTGAGATTACTATTTGTCACGCCCCGAGGTTACCCCCTAGAGGTAACACGGGACTTAGGACCATAAGTGCCCTAAGCTAACCCTTGGTCATTGCATTCTCAAGCATAACAAAAGATAAGCGGAAGCATAATAGATAAAGTCAGAATAGCATAAATGGATAGTCAAGACAAATAGGCATACAAGATCCAAAAGACTCGAATACTGTCTATGTCTGGAAAGCCTCTACTCATAACATAAAGAGTTGCTAGGACAAGAGCCTAGCTAACTCAAAGTACATAAATAAAAAAGCTAACACAAGCTAATAACATGACTAGTCCTCGACCTAAGAGGACTCACCAACAGTTGACAGATAGAGTGTCGTGGAAGCTTTAGCCACGTGCCTGGGAAGGAACTCCTGAATCTGCATCATCAAAGGATGTAGCACAAGATATGCATCAGTACTATAAGATGTACCAAGTATGTGAGCGATGCATGAATCATGATAAAAATAGTTTAAAACATGCTTAAGATTGAACTTGTTACTTAAAGAAGGAACATGAATAAATATCAAAGTATAAAACATGAAACATGAAATAAAGCTTAAGTTTCATAATATAGAATCATATAACTTCACAACTTGAAAATAAACATGTGGGAGTTTCTCTTAACCGACATTAAACCATGTTGAGCTACATGGAGTCCAGTGTTATCTACCCCCACTGAAAAGAGCTGTCCTAACCAGCCAAAGTTAGAACCATATCGTACCAGGATCCTGTCATGATAAGCCACAGAGGGCAACCTACGGTGGCAACGTAGTTTTGGACTTGGGTTATCTGAACCCTTGTCTCTCGGTGCTAAATACTACTCCCAAAACATATAACATGAGCACATATACATGTGACATATCTGATGCCAAACTATTTCATAACGTGTTCATACCCCGAATCGTCATACTACTCATGAATTAGGGTTTTGAAATCAATTCATAAGCATTGATAGAACATCGGGTATCTTGTCTTGCATCATACTTCATAACATGGAAAGACTTGCATACTTCATGAATTGTAAAATTTGCATGGCTCTAGTTCAATTTCATAAAACATATACTTTCATAGAACATAGGAACTAGGCATGCACATGCTTGAAAATCCATACGGATCATGCTATCAAAAATCCAATTTGCTTAAATCAACTTTCATGCATGTAGAAATTTCCATGGTTATACTTCAATTAATGAAATAAGAGGTAACATGTAAGAACCCATGTAAAATTAGGCATTTTAATAGAAATTCCTTAATCAAATCATGAGAAGATCATATTTAGCAAAACCCATAAGAATTGGATAAGAACCCTAATTTGAACATCATTAAATCAAAATTTGAATTACGGGTTTTGGGCACAAGGGTGAAAGGAACCCATTGTTTATTACAAACATACCTTGATTGAAGATAACCCACATGAATCAAAAAGACTTAGGAGACTTGAACTTGGAGCTTGAGACTTGAAGCTTGGAGAGGGAATTTTCCTTTTTGAGAGAAGAATGAAGATCTTAGGAGGAACTGAGGCTAATAAGGATGAAACCCTACTTGAAATAGCCAAAATGACATCATTTAGGAGTTAAAAGGGTGTGTAATGATTAAAATGCCCCTGGGACTTACTTTAGAAAAATTTGGAAAATGGTCAATTTCAGGGATCACGAGTCAGTTCTATGGGTCGTCGTTTGAATCACGACCCGTGGTTCTAACTCGCGGTTTTTGACAGAAAAGTCAGGCTGCAGAAGGAAGTTCATGAGTCAATAGGACAGACCTGTCATTTGAATAATTGATCGTCATTTGGACTCGTGGTTCCTAAGGACCTTAGTTGACCCCTAGTCAAACCATGAGTCAAGATTACGGTTCGTCGTTTGGACGATGAGTCGTACAGTTGAGTCATCATTTCAGAGTGACTTGACAACCCTCTGATCTGAGTTCCACAAGTGGACATGACATACCCATGATTTGAACCATGGTCCATAGAACCAACTCATGGTTCCAGACCAGAGGCTGAATCAACCAAAGGGAATAATGGTTCCATTCCATGACCCGTGGTTTGAACCACAGTCCGTGGTTTGGACCCGTCATTCCTGAAACATGAATTTTTTTTGAGATTTTAACTTAGATAGCTGGTTTGATTTCTGGGGTATTACAACATCTCCCCTTTGGGATCATTCGTCCTCGAATGAAGACTAAACAAAGGAAAACTGAAGAGAAAATAGCCCAACTAGCAACAGAATGTGGAGATCAAAGAGTAAACATAGAAACTGAACTTTTCAACTTGAAAACATGATAAACTAACTTCGTAAAAACATGGATGCATGCTAGAATCATGAGAGGAACTGGTGGAATAGAATCGGAGGGACATACTAAGGAGGAAACTAGTACCTCAAGATAGAACTGAACCGGAAGGAAAGAGATGAGGCTATTTGGTCTTCATGGCCTCTTCCACTTCCCAAGTAGCACCCTCTACAAGATGATTCCTCCAAAGGACTTTAACCAAAGTGACTACTTTGTTTCTCAACCTTCGAATCTGACGATCAAGGATCTCCACGGGAACCTCTACATAGGAGAGACTATCCTTCACACCCACATCCTCCAAAGGGATAATTAAGCTTGGGTCACCAACACACTTCTTCAACAAGGAAACATGGAAAACTGGATGAACCGCTTCCAACTCTGTTGGAAACTCCAACTCATGCGCAATGGTACCAACTCTATTCTAAATCTTATAAGGACCTACAAAAAGGGGACTAAGCTTTCCTTTCTTTCCAAACCTCATCACACCCTTCATGGGTGACACCTTTAGGAAAACCCAATCATCAAATTCAAATTCCAACTCCCTTCTCCTCACATTCGCATAAGATTTCTGTCTACTCTGAGCAGTCTTCAATCTTTCCCTAATAAGCTGAACCTTCTCCATAGTCTCATGAACCGAATCTGGACCAATCAAGGATGCCTTACCAAACGCAAACCAACAAATAGGAGACCTACATCTCCGGCCATATAATGCCTCATACGGAGCCATCTGGATGCTAGAGTGAAAGGTGTTATTGTAGGCAAACTCGATAAGAGGTAAGTGATCATCCCAATTACCTTTAAAGTCAATCACGCAAGCTCTCAACATATTCTCCAAAGTCTGAATAGTACGCTCTGCCTGGCCGTCTGTCTGAGGGTGAAATGTTATGCTAAGATTCACCTGGGTACCAAGACCTTTCTAAAACGATCTCCAAAACTGAGATGTAAACTGAGGACCTCTATGAGAAATGATAGACAAGGGAACACCATGCAATCGAACTATCTCCTGGATGTAGAGTCTGGCAGAATCGTCTACTAAATCAGTAGTCTTAACAACTAAGAAGTGGGATGACTTGGTCATCCGGTCGATAATCACCCAAATAGAATCGTGTTACCTTTAAGAACGAGGCAAACTGGTAATAAAGTCCATATTTATTACTTCCTATTTCCAAGTGGGAAGGTCAATATCTTGAATCATGCCACCCAGCCTTTGATGCTCCACCTTTATTTGTTGACAGTTGGGACACTTAGCCATAAACCCAGCTATGTCACTCTTTATACCATTCAACCAAAAGACTTCCCGTAGATCACGGTACATCTTAGTAGCATCCAGATGAATGGAATATCTAGAACTGTGAGCCTCAGCCAGAATATGCTATTTCAACCCATCTATATCTGGCACACATAAGCGACCCTAATAACGAAGCACAGTATCTCCCCCTTGGGAGAAAACTTCCACCCGGTTCTAATGAACTGCACCCTTAAGCTGAAGTAGAATGGGATCCTTGTCTTGCTTTGCCTTCACCTCAATTACCAAAGATGATTCAACACCATTTTGTACAATCACACCACCTTCTGTCGAGTCCATAAGGCAAACTCACAACTGAGCTAGCCTATGTACCTCCTTAACCAATTCATTCTTCCCATCATCAATGAAAGACAAACTTCCCATGGACAGTCTACTCAAAGCATCCGCCACGATATTGGCCTTACCCGGATGGTAAAGCACACTCATATCATAATCCTTAAGGAGCTCAAGCCATCTTCTTTGTCACAAATTCAACTCCTTTTGAGTGAACACATAATGAAGACACTTATGATTGGTGAATACATCCACATGAACCCCATACAAATAATGTCTCCAAATCTTCAAAGCAAAGACCACGGCGGCCAACTCAAGATCATGTGTAGGATAGTTCTTCTCATATGTCTTAAGCTGTTTCGAAGCATAAGCAATCACTCTACCACGCTGCATCAAAACACAACCCAAACCAATCCTAGAAGCATCACAATACACAAAAAAATCATCTAGGCCCTTGGGTAGAGCTAACACTGGAGTTGTGGTCAATTTAGTCTTAAATTTCTGAAAGTTCTTCTCACACAAGTTGGACCACTAAAATTTTACCTTCTTCTGGGTTAATCAGGTTAAAGGGGCAGCAATGGAAGAAAATCCTTCCACAAACCTTCTATAGTAACCAGCCAAACCCAAAAATCTCCTATTATCAGACGGGAAGTGGGTCTAGGCCAGTTCTTTACTACCTCTATCTTTTGAGAATCCACTCGGATACCATCCCTAGTCACAATATGATCCAGAAAGGCAAATGACTGCATCCAGAACTCACACTTGCTAAACTTGGAAAACAACTGCCTCTCCTTGCGAGTTTGCAACACGACCCACAAGTGTCCCAAGCTAACCCTTGGTCATAGCATTCTCAAGCATAACAAAAGATAAAAGGAAGCATAATAGATAAAGTAAGAATACCATAAATGGATAGTCAAGGAAAATAAGAATATATCATCCAAAAGACTCGAATATTGTCTATGTTTGGAAAACCTTTACTCATAACATAAAGAGTTGCTAGGACAAGACCCTACCTAACTTAAAGTACAGAATTGAAAAGCTAACACAAGCTAATAACATGACTAGTCCTTGACCTAAGACGACTCAGTAACAGCTGACAGATAGAGTGGCCTGGAAGCTCTAGCCACATGCCTGGGAAGGAACTCCTGAATCTACATCATCAAAGGATGCATCAGAAGATATACGTCAGTACTATAGGATGTACCAAGTATGTGAGCGATGCATGAATCATGATAAAAATAGTTTAAAACATGCTTAAGATTGAAATTGTTACGTAAAGAAGGAGCATGAATAAATATCAAAGTATAAAACATGAAACATGAAATAAAGCTTAAGTTTTATAATAAAGAATTATATAACTGCACAACTTGAAAATAAACATGTGGGAGTTTCTCTTAACCGATATTAAACCATGCTGAGCTACATGGAGTCCAGTGTCATGTACCCCCACTGAAAAGAGCTGTCTTAATCGGCCAAAGATAGAACCATGTCGTACCAGGATCCTGTCATGATAAGCCACAGAGGGCAACCTACGGTGGGAATGTAGTTTTGGACTTGGGTTATCTGAACCCTCGTCTCTCGATGCTAAATACTACTCTCAAAACATATAACATGAGCTCATATACATGTGAAATATATAGTAGTCTAGATCTCCATGGAAAATTTTGAGACTTTGAGTAAGTCTGTAACATGAGAAAACTAATCCTTGGATTGCCAAGATGACCATATCTGATGCTACTCCTGCACTTCTTTTTCTAAGTGCAGACTGTGTTTCAGATGATTTGACAAGACCTCACATCTAGCATTTCCCGATTGATCAATTTAAGGGTGAGATACCTCCATTCCATGGCTGCCACAAATCTTCTTAATTCACATATGTCTTTAATTTTTAGAAAATGTTATTTATTAATAATTTTGGAGTCTTCTTACACATTATTGGTTAGTGTCTTGTATGATGAATTTCGAATCTTAGGAGATATAATAGATATTTATGCATATTTATTCTTTAAGTTTTGAGATTTGCCATTTATGCTTTGTTAGTTATTTATTTTGCTAAAACTGATTTGGTTAAGGATAGGTTAGAGGGAAATGTTTGGTTTGCCCACCGGAGGGTTAGTGTGTATGCCACTCACATCTAAATAGATTGTGATAAAATTGGTATCAGAGAATTAGGTTCATTGATCTCGTCATATAAGGACATGTATAGTAGAGTCTTGTGAAATAATACGGAGATGTAAATTCTTTTCTTCAAGAGGCTACAGGGCACAAAGAAAACTCTATTCCTTCTTTCTTTCATGCTATTACTTGATTTCAATTGGTATCTGGTGAACCAAATTTGTATCTAAGCACTTCATTCTTTTCTATCACAAATGGTGAGGACACGTGCATCAGAAGTGAGAGGAGGGGGCAAAGGTAGGGGAAAAAGAGGAGGAGGCAAAAGTAAGGGATAGAGAGAAGCACCCACCAAGGGCAAATCTCCAAGTGTTGGATAGGTTTGTGATAGGTCCGAATCCCCTCCCCCTATAGAGGATCATGTTGGGATAGATGTGTAATATCCCTTACCATTAAACATATGTACAATAAGGGTAACGTTGATGGATTTATTTGGAAATGTGAAAATGAGGGTGCATTTGAACCAAAACCTAAGTATCCAATAATACTAAAGTGGAAAATATAGTTTGTGGGAATGATACTTGAAAGGGTAATTGCAGTTTGAAACAACAAAGTAGCCTACTTGCTAGAGCTATGTGTTTCACCTATTCGCATAAACATCCTACGTGTTTTGACTTTCTACATGGTTAAGTTATTTATTTGACATTCTAATTTCTTAATATACATGAATATAAGCTTACATTTACTGGACGAGATAAAGGAAATATGGCCCAAACCATAAAAACCATTAGGCCCAAAATTTTAAAGATATGAAGTAGGTGGATCACCTACTTTGACTTTATTTTTAGCCCAAATTGAAATCAAATGGAGAAGTGGGATGGGGATAGGGTAAAGGCCCAAAACCCATCTGAAATTATGTCAATATATATCCAAAAAATCAGCTCACATAGCAGATTTTTCTACAAGTTATAGAACACACAAATCTCTCTCTCTTTTAGCTCTTCTTGGCAGCCTCTTTTCCCCTTAGGGTTATTGAGTCCTTCCTCTTAGGTATCAAGATTTAAGGTATAATTTTGGCTGTAGTTCATCATGGTTTTTACATAGAAAAGTTGGTGGATTGAAGCTCCACACGTTGGTGGAGTTTGGGAAGCCTTTGTGAGAAAGAAGCTCTTTGGCAGCCCCTTGTTGTGTGATGTCTTCTTAAAGTGTTTTCTTCTTATTGTAATGTACTATTTTGGAGTAACATTTTTGGTGTTGAAGAATTCAATCTAAGATTTGAAAGTTACAGAAAAATCAAGGTAATATTCTTCCCCTCCATCCCTTATTATATATGAGAAGAAAGAGGCAATTCTAGACGTAATTGTAGTATAAACTCGTGGGACGGTATTCGTAAGCCATGAGTTCAAGTTATTCTAATTTTGTTGTACTATTTAGTGGATGTATTATATGTGTTGTTGGATGTATTGGTTATATACCTCATATTTGGGGCTGGTTGCAGTTGTTTTAGGATTGGAATTGAAGGATGTGGTGATATGCCAAGTTTATGACTATTGTGGTCCCTTGAGGACATGCAAGGTTTATAGAATAAATTTATAGTAGGTCCGAAGACAAATTAGTAGTAAAACATGCAGGGAAAACCTTTTTCATGTATGATATTCTCCCAACCAATAGAGTAGCCCAAAATGGCTCACAAACATTTCCTATCGGCCCTACACAGGAAAAATAGCTCTACAGCAGTCATAACCAGCCTAAAAGGATATCTCTATGTCCAGGACTCATGGACATTCTCAAATTACCCACCATCTATGTTCTAGAATCAATACAAGGTCACACAGGACCACAAGGGTAATATACAATACTGATATGAATATTACAATCAATGTACAAAATAACAGACAGAAAAGGCAGTCAAGGTCTGGGGTACCAATCTGTAACAACCCACCCAAGGATGCTAATTAATGCAGTTATAGCCTATATACGCAGAGTCTAGGTAGGGAAAGCCATAACCTACCTGTCGTTTGACGAATAGATGTGGGGCCGACGTCGTCTAGGCTTGAACTGCTCCAAGAAGCTACAAATTGTGAAACCATTATCAATACAATGATCAATACATTAAAACAATACTAACGATACCCATATTGCTATAATGATAGCCGGGTTAAAATCTAGGTCACAAATGGGCCCATGGACTCCGCAATCCAAAACCAGAAACAAAAAACACCAAAGTGTTCCACACCATCCTAGGAGAACATGCTCAAAATTTGAGCGGAAATGGACAACCAGTGAGGCTCAAAATAGCCCGCTCAAGAGAGGGTCTAAAGATGGGATTTTATGGATGAACAATCGAAAATTGAGCAAGAAAGCTTACCACAAAGCGAGGAATTTTAACCGAACAGCGAGGTCTTGTAAATTCCACAATCATGAAATCACAAAATGGGAAGAATCTACTAGGAAATTCCAAGATTTTGAAAATAGCAACAATGGAGGTCTTGTAACAATGGTGGAAAAGTAACTTTGGGAAGAAGAGGACTTACTAATAGACAAAGAAGCTAGATTTTCCAACAATACAGAAAATTCCCCAACCTAGGAAAAAATAGAACATTTTGGAAGAGAGGATTTTTAGTTTGGAGTTGGGAGGAACAAGAAATAGAGCTGGAAAACTCGAAGTGCCAGCAATATATAGCTGTTGGTCGTTGGTCAGCGCTCTTGCGCTAAAAGAGCGCGATCGCGCTGAAGTAAGGACCACAGACCACCGCTATTGCGCTAAAGAAGTGCGATCGCATTGAAGGGTTAATCACAGGCCAGCGCTATCTCACTAAAGGAGCGCGATCGCGCTGAAGGCCACAAGAACCAGAAAAACCAGCAACAACCAAAACTTCTACGAGGCATTCCAGGCATAATCAGGACCCGATATTCGAAAACCAATAGTGCTATTAGAGTGAAAACAACATTATAGACTCAACAGAATTAACAAAACTTCCATACAAGGTCGTCTTAGAGGAATATTGACCCAAGTAAACACTAACTAACGACCACCGAACATCCAAAATAGGGTCGGCTCACCCGGGACTCAAACCATCTAATTACCTAACACAAACTCGACATTCCGGAGCTAACTGTGCTGGCAAAATTTCCATTTGAGGTCGTGTTCTTCGAACGTTGACCAAAGTCAACCAAACAAGCCCAACTGGCCTGAAAACGCAAAACTAGAAAGAATTGCTGAAAAGCTCCCGAATCTCAACCAAAGACCCCTCTAGACCAAAGTCCATGCTACGGATCTAACATAACTACCAGAGTTTAGTTCCGAGAACATTCACCAAGAATGTTGACTAGAGTTAACGATTTCAAAAGCTTAAAGCTCTAAAATAAGGAACATCCAAAAAAACCAAACAAACACTCGAGTACCGTACTACCGATCCCAGCAAGTCATAAATTACTTGGGGCCACTAGAGGCAAGCTCTAACAGTACGAGAAAGGCAAACATGTGTAAATCACCAAAAGGGTCATTACAGACAAGGCGAGTGAGGTGTGAATATTTTATCAATGTAATAGCCTGTCTAGTCGTTATGGGGTTGTTAGGGCTATAGTACCATTGTTAGAGTCCCTATTGTAAAAGTGAACTAATAAAACTCAAAAGTAGGAAGGTTTAAAAACTGAAACTTTTGTGTAATCATGATGATTTGCGCATTATTATAATGTGTTGTGTTTCGTTAGGGGCCGACCTAGTGAACTAAACTTCTGTAAGAAATTCTGAGAGTACGAGTGAGTTTGTAGCAGTTTTTTACAATGGTTTGCACATCTAGTTTGTATTGTAGTGTCTTGAAATGATATTGGTGTTGTGGAATGAAACTTGGTATAGTTTACCAAGATTTTGGATAGAAAGGTACCACTACAGTGGTGGTTTTTTTGTTGCAGCGAGACCACCATAGCGGTTAGAGTTCCACTATAGTGAGTGTCAGTGATAAAGTCAAGTCTTGCCATAGAGAGCCATTAGTGACCATAACGGGACTGCCATAACAAAAATATTGACTACTACAACATTTGATGCGATACAGAATTATCCTTTGAGTCAATTATTTTTAGTTTCTCACATCATAACTTCAAAACTCATTTCAGAGACATGTGAGGAGATTTCCCTAAGGCTTTGGGAAAATTTCTTCTTTGAGGTATGTTTACCTCATTAAATATTTCATCTAGTAATCCTCGAACACCCTATAATCAATGTGGATGACTTTAATGATAGATTATGGGTTAGAACCCTAGAACTTATGAAAAATATGGAAAAATTGATGGGTGGAGGTAATTATCATTTATTATGCTTCTACATTATGAATTAATACTTTTTAGGATGATATTTGATGTTCTAATACATAATTATGGTGTTTTGGGACCTATAGTCCAATAAAGATGAGACCTTTAGCATAAGAACTTCTTTAAGGGGGATAATGGGGTAGAAACTCGATGATCTAGGATGATTTGATCATTGGAGAACTAGACTATGATGAATTAACCCTTGAATAATGGTGTAAACCTTAAATATAGGATAGAATTAGGTGGGTTTGAATTCTCAAAGTTATTATTTGAAGAGTAGATAATTAAATACTCTTGCATTGGTTATTTTTAGACTTTAAGCATTTCAAGGCCTTGAGGAAGGGAAGGCTCATATGAATTAGCTTACCCGTTCAAGTTCCTTGGCTGAGGTAGGTTACGGTTTTGTTGAAGTTAGACTTTGATTAGTCCCTTGTATGTGTTATGAGTTGATAAAGCATGCATGATTAGTCTTCGGACGTAGACTATGATTGTTATTGTTAGCTTGACAATGCTTGTATGAATAAGCTATTAAATTGTTGAAGTCTCTCTTAATATGACTTGTGATTGTGGTGTGAACTTGTGATTATCAATGTGTACTTATCTTTATTATCTTGTGAGATAACTAGACAGAGAACATACTAAGATATGTTGAGAGGAATATGGAATATATAATTATTCTGAGATGAGTGGCTCGAGTTCAATGTAAGCTCACAGATGAGTGGTTATGTCATGGATCAGGTACTATGTTGGTATAAAATATAGTTGAGATATGAGTGGATGAATACAATGTGAGCTTACAAATGAGCGATTATGTGGTGCAGCGGGTACCATGCTGGTATGGTATATGGATGCCTAGGCTCCCCTGCAGGTTATGACTAGTTAGAAAAAATTAGGACCCTTTGGCATGTGTGTATAGATGAGTGACAGATGTGTGTTCAAATATGGTATAGAGTGATACTGATGATATAAGACGCTATACAACTGTGATTTAGTATGGATATAATTCAATAATTTTATTGTGATTGCATTATACTTGTAGAGTTTGTGATGACTTCTTATGTATATTCTTGGTATATGTCCGGTATCGATTGACATTGGTATGTCTAAATTTGGTATAGTTACCCAGTTGTTGTTGAATACTTGATTCCTTGAGTTACTTGATTATATGCTTGTTTTTATTGACTATGTGATATATACTTATTACTAATTTGAGTCAGCCTATGATACCTACAAGAACATAGTGTTTGTATTGATATTACTCCTATAATTTTCTTTGAGTGTAGACTATGCTCCAGATATTTCTTTCTGACCTTGCAATTAGTGTCGCCTGCTAATTTGATCTGAGGGTGAGCTACTTTTCTATCAAGGCTCTCGCAGATCCTCTTTGATAGATGTTTGTTTCCTTCAAACATTATTTATCTATTTTTGCTACTCTTAGGCATTTGCTAGTTAGAGTCCTTGTACGATGACTTTTGAGGTTTTTTGGATTGTAATAGTTAGACTTTTGCACATTTACTTTATTTGATATGTAAAACTCCTGGTTTTATATCTCATATTCATTTGATTTGTTAAATGAATCTATAACTGTTTGGGTTAGTTTGTAAGTTATGGATAACTTCACCAATCAAAGGGTTAGTATGGGTGTCAACCACTATAATTTGGGTCGTGACAAATTTGGTATCAGAGCTAGATTTGTCAATCTCATTGTACAAGGACATTTGTAGTAGAGTCCTACAGAATGGTACGGATATGTCAATATTGCTCCTCGAGAGGCTATAGGACACTAGGAAAACTCAATTCTTTCTTTCTTTTGTGTTATTACTTGATTCTAATTTGTATTTGGTGATCGAAATCGGTATCTAACTCCTCATTCTCTCACAGATGGAGAGGAAATGTTCAAGAGATGCTAGAGGATTTTCTTTAGAGATTATTCGCTTACTAAAAGATAACGATATCAATCGTTATAAAACTGATTACAATTATTTACATATTGGTTTGGTTCAAGTAGCAGTCAAGCCTCTTTTTAGAAAAGGCTTAGATATTGTTGTTTGTGTCCTCCTTAGAGTAGACCGTTTTCTTAATTTTGATGATTCTTTATTAGGAGTCCTCCAGATTAACATTGCTGATGGACTGGTATACTTTAATTGTTATCATAACTTTTCAGTTGACATTAATGATCCTAATGTCATGGACTCCTTGAACCTCAATATAAAGACTAAGAATTTGAACAGCAAAGCCAATACTCGATAGATAGCTATTATCTATAGAGTATATTACAGGCTTATGAAGACCACTGGCACCATAGGCTCGTATTGAGAGCCAAAAAGGTGTAACTATGCTTATGGAGGCCAACCATGAACATCGTACTATCTTTTTCCCTAGACTCCTCAAATGAAATGATGTCCTCTCCAGCAATGATTGGCACTTTGATGCCATAACCCAACCTTTCTCATCTCACTCTGAGAGATCTCAAATTGAAAGGGTCATACAATTCCCTGATGGATCTATAGAACTTAAATTCCTTGACAATTCTATAACAAGATCCTCATCTCATCGAAGTTCGTCTTAGTCTAGTCCTTCAACCTCATGTCCTTCTAGACATGTTCCTAGACCACCTTTTTCTTCAAAAACCCCAGAGGAAGTAGAAACTATTCCAGTCGATAATGACAAGGGAAAAGTCACTGGAGTATACTTTTCGGGAGAAATCCCCAAAGTATTTTACCAGGATCTCCCCACTAGCCCCACTGCTAGTGAAATGGCACCTCCTCATGAGGATAAACCAGGGTGGATAAAAATGATCAAAATGGGCAGTACCTTCAGTCCTGAACAAAATATCCTTCATAAACACTGAACTTATCCTGAACACCAAAGTAAGAGGAAGTGGTATGTTGCTACTTATACTCTTCAACAAAGAGAAGCCTTCAGAGATTCCTGGATGGCAGACATGAAAAGAATAGGTTGTGAAATCAAATTCTTTAAATGGTTTGAAATGACTGGTAAGATTGATAACCAGATCGAATCTCTTCAAGTCATTATCAACAAATGGTATACAACTTCTAACAAATTTATAGAGTCTACCACTCCTCCTCTCGAAGGAATCAATATCCCTATAGCAGGCACTATTATCAAGGCTTCTCTTTTTAAAGAAAAAAGTGATAAGCCCGCCTCCTTTGTCACCTCTGCTGACATAGATCGAGTAGTAGAACAGAATAACTACTCCAACCAAATTCTTCACACTATTTCTAGACAAATCGAAGATTCCAAACCTTCCATAAGTAGAAGACCTATTCCATCTTCTACTTCTTCTAACCAGAACTTCGAACCTAACCCAGGGTTTAAACTTACTGAATTTTCCAGGGATTAATTCCCTAAATTCAAAGATACCTTTGAAATATCAAGAAATGTCCTTGATAAAATCAATGAACAACTTTCAATTTCATCATCTCTACCAAAGAAGAGAAACCCCAGAAAATAGTTTCAACTCTTCATGAAAAACCCACTCTTATTCATAAACTGTTGAATGATCGTTTTCACAATAGGAAAAACTATCATAATCGTCCATCTTTCCCAGACCTCCAACATTAGGAAAATGCGTTCCTATCCACTTCTTCTCATAAAAGAAGAGGCATCACAGAATGGAATATTGATGGATTAGCTGAACATCAAATCTATAACAAACTCCATGAAATGGGAGTAGCTATTACTGCATATAAGATAAGGAGCTCTACGGATAAAGAAACTTCCATTATGATTGTTGCTGGGTTCACAAGCATGTTAAAACATTTATGGGATAGCTACTGCAATGATGAGACCAAGCAACTCATTTATAATTCCTCTTCAATAGAAACCATTGTCAAATCGGAAGGAACTTCGAAACACATTCCCAAGTTATTAGAGAAGATGCTTGCGCCACACTTCTCTATCATATCGCTAAGCATTTCATTGGCTAGCCCAAACTCTTCAAGGATAGAAGTCTCCAAATCCTTAACAACCTCAGTTGTCCTACACTAGATGACTTCATTATATACAAACATGCTTTCCCAAGCAAATTCATGATTCGCCCAGACTGTCATCTGGATTTCTGGAAAGAGCGCTTTATAAGTGGCCTTCCCCCCATCTTCGCTGATAAAGTCAGAACCAAAATCCAAGACCGCAACGATGGTCAAAATCCTTACAGACAATTGACATATGGGGATATTGTCAGTACTATTAATATTGTAGGGCTCAAACTCTGCACAGATATCAAACTCAAACATCAGCTCAAAAAAGAATAATCGTCCTCTAGATGAGAATTAGGAAATTTCTGTCAAGACTTTGGTTTTATCACTCCTCCTGATCGAGTAAAGAGAGACAAAAAACCCAAGAGATCTCATCGAATTAATTCTCGAAGGGATTCGACCAAAACTACCAAAAAAAAGTCCAGGTCCAAAAAACCCAGAGATTCTAAACTTGATGTTTGCTGGACATGTGGCAAATCCGGTCATAAATCCAATGAATGCAAGTCAAAAACCAAGAAGAAAAAGATAAACCTTCTAAGTATAGACGAAGACACCAAGTAAAAACTCCTTTCCATAGTAGATGAACCCTTCTCTGACTCTTCTGAAGAATCAAGTGATGATGAAGATATCAACATTGAGTATGAATCTGATTGTAGCCAATCAGCTCAAGATTGCGATTGCACTGAAGCTTTATGTGCTTGTGACAATACTCCCCAAAATATCAGAGTCCTTTCAAACTACTCAAAAGAATCCCTTTTTGACATCATCCAACATATCAGAAAATTCACCTAAAATATTCTGAAACCCTTTTCTCTCCCTTTGTAAAAGCTTTCCGCTGTAACTCTTATGCATTAATAAAATTTGTAAGTTTTATATTTTTTATTCAATATACTACTACTTAGATTAGTATATTCACGATCCGTTCTTACTTGGTATCAGAGCCATGTTGGCAGTATAGTCCTTAGCATGAGCGGCTAAGCACATATATTGTCTAAGGCATGGCAAAATTATTTTAAGAAGTATTTTAATAATTTACTTTAAGATGTTCGTTTATATAAGATTATTGTTTTATATATCCTGATCCTATGAATTGTTTCTATACCTGGTGTGAGGTATTCATTCTTTCCTATGTTTGTGAGGTAGCCGAATAATACCCAGTGCATACGTTGGCTAGTCCGATTTGAAGGTCGTTAAGCCAAGAGGGCGTCCAGACCTGTTAATGGTGATCCCGTAGCCAAGATGACTCTAGGAAAGAACATATGTAAAACAAAGAGAACCTCCCTTAGAAACATATTATTAGGATCTTTGATATGTATGACAATACTCTGTATACGGTAACATGCTTATTGTATTATTATTATTTTACTTGCTAAAGGATTTTGTATTGTAAGCCCTTAAGACAGTATTCCCTTAAAATGGAAAATAATCAACATATTTTAAACAATATCAATTTATCTTCTCAAGCAACTAAGATTGCTAAGTTAGAAAATGATCTTCAAAACTGGAACATACCCCAAGAACCTTTTAAAAAGATTTACCATTTAGGTAATTTCAGTTTCATTATATTACAGGCTTATGAAGACCACTCTGGCACCAAAGGCTCGTATTGAGAGCCAAAAAGGTGTAACTACACTTATGAAGGTCAACCATGAACATCGTACTATCTTTATCCCTAGACTCCTCAAATGGAATGATGTCCTCTCCAGCAATGATTGGCACTTTGATGCCACAACCCAACCTTTCTCATCTCACTCTGAGAGATATCAAATTGAAAGGGTCATACAGTTCCCTGATGGATCTATAGAACTTAAATTCCTTGACAATTCTATAACAAGATCCTCATCTCATCGAAGGTCGTCTTAGTCTGGTCCGTCAACCTCATGTCCTTCTACACCTTTTCCCAGACCACCTTTTTCTTCAAAAACCCCGGAGGAAGTAAAAACTATTCCAGTCGATAATGACAAAGGAAAAGTCACTGGAGTAGACTTTTCGGGAGAAATCCCCAAAGTCTTTTACCAGGATCTCCCCACTAGCCCCACTACTAGTGAAATGGAACCTCCTCATGAGGATAAACCAGGGTGGATAAAAATGATCAAAACAGGCAGTACCTTAAGTCCTGACCAAAATATCCTTCATAAACTCTGGACTCATCATGAACACCAAAATAAGAGGAAGTGGTATGTTGCTACTTATACTCTTCAACAAAGAGAAGCCTTGAGAGATTCCTGGATGGAAGACATGAAAATAATAGGTTGCGAAATCAAATTCTTTAAATGGTTTGAAATGACTGGTAAGACCGATAACCAGATCGAATCTCTTCAAGCCATTATCAACAAATGGTATACAACTTCTAACAAATTTTTTGAGTCTACCACTCCTCCTCTCGAAGGAATCAATATCCCTATAGTAGGCACTATTATCAAGGCTTCTCCTTTAAAAGAAAAAAGTGATAAGCCCGCCTTCTTTGTCACCTCTGCTGACATAGATCGAGTAGTAGAACAGAACAACTACTCCAACCAAATTCTTCACACAATTTCTAGCAAAATCGAAGATTCCAAACCTTCCATAAGTAGAAGACCTATTCCATCTTCTACTTCTTCTAACCAGAACTTCGAACCTAACCCAGGGTTTAAACTTACTGAATTTTCCAGGGATAAATTCCCTAAATTCAAAGATACCTTTGAAATATCCGGAAATGTCCTTGATAAAATCAATGAACAAATTTCCAATTTCAACATCTCTACCAAAGAAGAGAAACCCTAGAAAATAGTTTCAACTCTTCATGAAAAACCCACTCTTATTCATAAACTGTCGAATGATCATTTTCACAACAGGAAAAACTATCATAATCGTCCATCTTTCCCAGACCTCCAATATGAGGAAAATGCGTTCCTATCCACTTCTTCTCATGAAGGAAGAGGCATCACAAAATGGAATATTGATGGCTTAGCTGAACATCAAATCTATAACAAACTCCATGAAATGGGAGTAGCTATTACTGCATATAATATAAGGAGATCTACGGATAAAGAAGATGCCATTATGATTGTTGCTGGGTTCACAGGCATGTTAAAACATTGGTGGGATAACTACTGCAATGATTAGACCAAGCAACTCATTTATAATGCCTCTGCAACAGAAATTGTTGTCAAATTGGAAGGAACTTCCAAAACACATTCACAAGTTATTAGAGAAGATGCTTGTGCCACACTTCTCTATCATATCTCTAAGCATTTGATTGGCGAGCCCAAACTCTTCCAGGATAGAAGTATCCAAATCCTTAATAACCTCAGTTGTCCTACACTAGATGACTTAATTAGCAAAAATATAAAACTTACAATTTTTTTTAATGCATAAGAGATACAACGGAAAGCTTTTACAAAGGGAGAGAAGAGGGTTTCAGAATAGTTTAGGTGAATTTTCTGATACCTTCCCCTTTCTAAATATTTATCCTTTTATAGAGTAAGGATACATAGGAGAGTGTATCTTAAATGTACACTTGGAGGGTTGTGATCTTCCCAACACTACAGTGGTTGATAATGATATTCTTCTTTTTTTTTAAAAAGGGTGATGGCTTGTCATCTTCTTTTTGATAAGAGACTTACTTTTCTAGATTCCCTTTAGGATCAGTAAGTTGCCTCTTAGAAAAAGTAATTCTGATTCTTTGAACCTCTACTTTTCCCAAAGGTCATTCTCTTGTTCTTAATATGAGTCAAGATATGCTGCTGCTATTCCCGTAGGGTCTAGCATGTCTCCATTATCGGTTTCTGCTGTAACTTCTTCTAAGATAAGCATAATATCTTCGTCATTTGACTGATCATTGTCCATATCTTGGAGGGCTTTCTTTAATCTTTCTTTGAGCACATTCTTTGATGGCAAAATTGAGGCTGTTTTGGGTGATACCTTAGCTGGGGTCTTAGATACCACTTTGGGAATCCATCCTCGAATTTTGATCTCTTTAGAGAGATATTTGATACTATCTAACTCTGTCATGGCAAAGTTCTAGGATATAATAAAAGAAATTCTTTTCTTAATAAAATATTTACACATTTTACTGTGTTCTGGGAGTGTGGAGATTTCTTCTTTGACTTGAAATTCATCAAACCTATTGAGAAATTGCTTGGGGAGAATATCTCTGTTTCCTCCAAAATAGTTCCACCATTCGTAAAACCATCTGGGGATGACTGATTTGACCATTTCTGGATAATATTTGACGAACCAAGTATGTCCTGGCCTGATATATAGGAAATTGAACCATGCATTCTTGTAGTTATGCCAATTATAAGTATGGGATTATGAGGCATAGATAATGTGATGGGGGTAAGGAGGTGGTCTGTATACCATTCTGATGGAGATAAGACCCTCTCCACTCTCAAGCTGCTTTATGGAGACGGTGTGAGACTCCACCTTCTGACTGATACCTTAAAGTTCAGCTTTTATCTCCTTTATACTTGCATCCATGGAGTCAACCTTTTGGAACACCTTGTTGATCAATTCCCTCATGGTAGGTTATCCATCCCGCTCTTCACGAGTCGCAGGCGGAACATAGAGGCCAATTATATCATTCTTATACCCATACTTTTTCTGCCAGTCACCATATCTGTACCCAGAAAAATTGTAGTAATCATCTATGTCTCTGTTCTGACCTTGATTTCCTTGGTCAGAAACGCATCCCTTGATCATTCAAATAACTGACTTATTCTTCAAATGAGTAATTGTCTGATCTAGGTTCTTTGCCTTGCTAACCGATGGCTTTTACCTTCTCTACTCCCTCAGCCAGGAATTTCTTTGCAAGTAACCCAAGTGTCGTGTTCATCTCAACAACTTCCTGTTTAATGTCTTGCATTTCATTCAGATCCACTGACTTACCAACTGCATAAGTACCTGCTGGAATCTCAGCCTCTCTACTATGCCATGCTCGGTTAGTCTTCGCAACCCTATCCAGCATCTCTGCAGCCTCATATTATGTATTCTCCATGAATGCTCCTCCAGTTACAGTATCAACTACTGCTTTAGTGTTTGCTTTCAAAATCTTATAGAAAATCCCCATTAGATGCCTTGAAGGAATTTCGTGTCTCGGGACCTGTTTTAGCTTCTTCTTAAACCTCACCATGACTCATACAATGCATCTACTGGCAGTTGCTTAAAATTATAGATCTCCTGCTTTAGCATCAAAATCCTTGATGGAGGAAAGAATCGCTCCAGAAATTGATTCTTCAGCTCGTGCCATGTGTATATGGAATTATCAGGCAGTTTTGAGAGCCATGCAGTCACCTCACCAGTCAATGAAAATGGAAATAGCCTTAGCCTGAAAGCGTCCTGCCTCACTCCTAGCATGTTGTACAATTTTCTAATCCCCACAAAATTCTCCACATGTAGGATTGCATCCTCTGTGGGCTTTCCTGAATAAAGTTCTTTCAGGTTCAGCAGCTGGATCATGGCGCTGGTGATATAGAACTTTGTTCCTTCAGTCAATGATGTTAGCACTATGGGTCCAGTTGTGCCAAATTCCTCCTCCTCATCATCCTCATCATAATAATACCGAGGAATATGCCTTTGCTGCTATATCTGTCGACCCCGATTATATGGCACGCATCTAGTTGTTGCCTCGTCCCAGACAGCATGTTGTCTTTCTTGCCTTGCTAGCTCAGCTGCAGCTTTTCGAGCTACGAGATCTTTTGCAATTTGAGCATCTTCAGCCACAAGGGCCTCTTCGCCTTCCTTTTGGCGTACTGCTTCTTCCCTTTTCTTCTGCTCGACCTCAGATAGTAACCAAGCTGTAATCTACTCTTGAGTCTCGTGATCTCCATCCTTAGACATGTTTTGTAATGTTTTGGAGAGCTCCGAATCGTAAGGGATCAAGGGATTGCCTTGACTCCTTGTGCTTGGCATACACAAGTGTGCAACCTGTGATCAAAACAAAAACAACAGAAAAAGTAAAATCAGGAAATAAGGACTATAAGTGAAATAAACACAATCTCTCTTAATCCTAAATCGTATTCCCCGGCAACGGCGCCAAGATTTGATGCGCCCAAATTACACCTCTAAAAAAAGCGCAAGCGGTCATTGTTCAAATATAGAACCCAACTAAAGGTTGGGGTCAATCCCATAGGGAAAATGGTAGGACTAGGTTCTATTAGTGTTTACTCGTGCTTATAGTCGTTTATTTCCCCGCAAAGGGGGCGGGGGTTAAGGTAACAAGCAATGCTTGTAGATCAAGTGTAAACAAGTAACAATTGCTAATTTCGAGAGTTGTAACCAATTAATGATATGACTAGGGTAGTGTTCCACATGAGATCATAAATTAGTAAGTCTTTTGTACTTGGTAAACTAGTTTGATACTTAGCATGCAGAATCGGTAAGTTAAGTTCCCCTAATTCTTTGGTCCGGCAACTAGTTGAATTTCACCACACGACTTGGTCCAGCCGCGGGTGTCACTTTACTAATCCTTACCTTGGATCCTAGATTGGCTATTCCCGAACAAGGTCAAGTCATTAGATGAGTGTTGGTAGCCTAAAATCTCCATCGTTGAATGACCCTTTTCCCATCCATTACCTCCTTGGTCTGGCAAGTAAGGATAAGGAGAGTTCTAACGTTGTACACTGCTAGAAAGCAATTAATACGAAGGAAAGAACAATACATGCATAAATATCTCCACAGATTTACCTAGTACTTTGCCTACTTCGTTAATCCTTCATGGTTCCCACAACCCTAGTTGTGGATTTAGCTACTCATGTTCATAAGTACACAATTAATGTTTGGTTGAGCAATCATCAATAGATACTTACAATTGAGAATCAAAGAAACCGGAATCTTGAAGAAAAATCACAAGAACACTTCAATATCAAGAACTTGTCTTTAGAATCAATACCAAAGAACAATGCAGTAATGATCTGAAAGTATCCTAAAATAATATGTAATAATTCGTGAACAACCAAAAATAAAACCTAAGGGAAAGTATTTGTTGACAAAGAGGCCAAATCCTAATAAAAACTGGGAATAGATGGATGCGGCAGATCCGATGGGTCGCCTCATGGGCCGTCGCTGAGGCGAAAGGCATCGTGGGTTCCCGTCAGCCTTCTTCACTTCTTCAGGAAATTCCACTACCACAATCTCACGGGCAGGAGCAACGGGACGTCGCAACTATAAAGCCCATCGCTGTCTCACATCACCTACCTTGGTCATTTTTCCAACTCCCCTGCCTTATTTCCATGGGCAACCGCTATGGGATGTCAAACTTGCCACTGGAGTCATGGAGCCCATTGCTCTTCCTTCACCTTTTGCAAATCTCTCTGGAGCATATCGACGGATAAGGTGACGTCTCATCGTGGTTTCCACGGGCTTCATGCTATACCGTCGAGCTCTTTTTCCTTGGAAATTCCTGCTGGTTCAGATCAACGGTCTGCCCCACGGGCCGTCATGGGTGTGACGCCCGTGGTAGCTTCTCCTTTTCCCAGAAACAGAAACGTTTTTGGAATTTTTCTCTAATTCATACTTTTTCCCTGCACACTTAACAAACACCATTAAATCCAACAAAATATACTCAAGAACTCCCAAAAATCCTATGTTTTAAGCGTCGAAAGTGCCGTCAAATCTCGGCACATCATGAGGCAAGGTCATCTATCCTAGAGCAGATTAAGGCTAGGCAGTTTGAAGATGACAAGTTGAGCAAGATTTGTGATAAGGTCTTGCAGGGAGAAGCCAAAGAGGTTGTGATTGAGGATGAGGGTGTCTTGAGGATTAAGGGGCCTGTATGTGTTCCCCGCGTTAATGATCTGATCAAGACTATTCTTGCAGAGGCTCATAGTTTGAGGTACTCTATACATCTTAAGGACGCCAGGCTTATCGTGATCTAAGAAAGAATTATTATTGGTTAGTGTCATGTATGATGACTTTAAGATCTTGGGAGTTATAATAGATAATTTCGCCTATTTATTCTATAAATTTTGAGATTTGCCCTTTATGTCTTGTTAGTTATTTATTTCGCTAAAACTGATTTGGTTAATTAGGCTGGATAAGAGAACAATATTTGGTTCACCCACTAGAGAATTAGAGTGGGTGCCACTCACCGCCAATTCAGTCGTGACATTACACCACCCTTGAGTAGTAAAGGAATGGCGCAAGACACAAAAATAGAATTAGAGACATAAAAAGTATGCGCCACCTCTATGCCATCAAGCAGATTGCACGAACCGAAGCCTCAATCTTTGGAAATTTGTCGTCATATGCTGCCATATAGATATATTATTGCTTGCCTTCATTTTTTTGACATTTAAATATTTGGGATTAGCATATGCAACACTTCAAAATCCATTCATCAATTCATGTTTATCAATTTGGATCTCATCTTATTAATATAAAATTCACGTGACTGATTGCCCATGATCCAATATACTCTTGCTCATAAATAAATTGCTTCTTCCTCTTTATTTTTTTCTTCAATTTCAATATATTATTTTAATTTTATTTTAAATCTCTTCATCTTTACCGCACTATATTCCTACAAAATAAAATATAATATTAAGTATGAAGTAGCATATTATAAACTCAAAAGATGATAAAAGTACTACAATGTGAGACAAATAATTGTGAAATATATATATATATATATATTTATCTTATATTACTCACAGTGAGTCTTTTACTATAAAACTGATTGAGGAACTTATGCTCTAGTTGATCCCATCTATTAATATAATTAGGCTCAAATTTTGTGTAATAACCAAAGATATTCCATTTAAGAGAGAGGGTTAATTGCTTGACAAGATAGTCTTCATAAATTCCAGTGTTAGTACAGGTTTTAACAAAGTATGCAACATGTTGCTTCGAATTGTCCTAGCTATTAAATTGTTAAAATTTTGGGAGGTTTATAGCCGACAAGTATCTTTAAACTATCAATTTTTGCAGTGTATGATTATTCCCATGATGAACTCCTTTAACTGGTAAGTAGGAATCATCCCTTCAAACAAAATTTTAACTTTTTTGATTGGTGCAACTTGCTTTGTAGGATGGTTCAATCTATTTTTATATTTTTTTCAGGCGCATGTCTAGATTCTACTTCCACCATGCCTTCCATCTTATTTATCAATTTATCCATTTGAGTATCTTGATATTGTAATTGATCAACCCATCAATTTCTCTTGATAATCATGCAAATTATTCCTCAACATATGATGTATTGGTCATTATTGCATGTGTGAATGTCTTATATGGTCGCAAATAAGATGAATGCTCTCATAACTTGATCTTTGACTGTCTTATGTTATAGGTGTGATTGGAGAGGTTTCAATGCTTGAAATACCATTATGTTCTTGCATGAAGGGATTCTTGGATCTAGTGAGGCTAAGTCGATCCAACCTTTTCAATGATTTTTGTAATATTGTTTTATTCATCTAGTGTGTTGGTAGAATATTATTAAGTTGGTAATCTACCAATTTATTGAGCCTTTATTCATAAATTATTGCAATATTTTTATGAGTATTAGAGGTACTTATTGCTTTTATTGATGAAAATATGGGTACTCTTGTTCTAGAGAAGAAAGAAAAGGAATTGAACCCAAAAAGCTCAAAAAGGAATTGAAGTGTGAAGGTGATCAAAAAAGGCAAAGAAACTGCCAAGGGGTGTGAGCTACATGTGAGCCGCATAATGAGGGATGAAAGTCATACACTCCTTTTCACCTCACCACACCAGCAACAAACCTCCCTGTCTAGAAAAGAAAGCAGATGCGAGCCACACAATTGAAGGTGCGATCACACGTGCTATCGCACGCTGCGTTGCACATCCCCGAAGAGCATTTTTGTCCAAAGCCTTGTGACGTATTAGGAAGCTTTTAAAACCTATTTTGGGATGTGTACCTGATAGATAATTTTTGTTTTACTTTCCCCAAGGAAGATATTGAGAGTACACTCTCCTCTCTTCATCTTCTCTAATTGAAATCACCATTTTGTAAGCATTTGAGCTTGGATTTGGAGATTAGCTTTGAATATGAATGGAAATTGAGTTTCTCATTTGGTATATCCTCTTGTTTCCTTAATATGAGTAGCTAAATCCTTTTCTAGGGGTATGTGCATGATGGGTGTTTGAATTTGGGTATCAGTATTGATTTATTGTGATTATAATTGATTATTTGGTATGGATTATTGCATTCTTCATGATTTAATTATAAAATTGATGGTTGTAAGCATTGATTGTGTTTACTTAATTGTGTTCTTGCTTGAAAGAGAAGTTCATAATTCTGATAGGAATTCAATAGTAGAAATATGGAATTTACACCTTAGATTAAGACTAGAAATAGCTTGATCGAAGGAAATACCCATCTAAGAATCAAAGCAAGAAATAGTGTGATTTCCCCAAGCATTGAATTGGTTGTTTTATTATAAAGCTATAATACTTGAGTAAAGGCCATAGTAAATATATTTAGAGGGTCGAAAGACTACCAAATATAGCTAGAACCAAGTTACTCATATCAATAATCGAATGTTTATGCAATTAATCAAGTCCCTAACCCATTGTAGAACCCCATCGAAAGCATACCCCTGGTCTCCTTCTTATTGATAAACAAATTGTGTTTACATTGCTCTTGTGTTTAAATTGATATTTAACTCCCATATCCTTTCCCCCCAACTTTTATTATTGATTGTTTGAACATTGACTCACTCTTAGTGATTACTATTCGATGATTTCTTAGTGAATCATCACTCCATTCTCCATGGATACAATCCCGATACTCATTGGGTATATTTATTGTTTTGATATGACGAATGTTACCACCTACTTTGGGAGAGTGTTTTTGAACATTCTCAAATATCTTGTGCCATTTGAGGATAAAGAATCAAAAAGAATTCATTGATTCAGACTGCACTTAATATACTTGTTGTTCCAATGATATTGCCTTTCTCCTTGTGACTGGTCTACGGCTTTGTATAATAACATCGAGGATGTTTTTCACATTAACAGAAAACTTAAAATTAGTAGCTTTATATAAAGTTAAATTGGAGTTGATTTTCTTGGAAGCCATTTTTGTAATATTGAATGTTGAGGTTTGTGAAGAACAAATGAGAGGTAGAGATTGTCCCGCTAAGTGTATAAATTTTTTAATATAATAAAATTCACACATAAAAATAATCAAGATCGAAGAATATTATAACAATCATAATATTTTATTTTAATACAGTGAACATTACATTCTCTATATTTACTCTTATATTTCTTTTTGAAAATAAAATTCAAGGCCCTTTGAACTTAATCTTGAATTTTTATGAAATTTAATCCAAAGACTTGAAATTTGATCTTGAATTTTGGATTTGTTTTTAAGATGTTTAGAATACTTGAATGCTTGGAACTTGTTGATAAATTTGTGATGTTTGATGTATGAGCTTCCTCTTGCTTCTTGTTTGAATTCTGATGTATTTTTAAGCTATAAGGACTCTTATTTATAGTAATAGAAGGGAAGATTTATGCTGAGGACAAATTCTTTTTCGCTTAATCAGACTAAACTGACATAATCATATTTGATTGACTGGAGGATGTTATTTGTAAATGCAGTTGGTGCATTTTCATTGGCCTTTTGATTTGATTGGTTATGTCGAGTCATTTTGGCACATGTCATGATGTTGGTGGCTTTTTTATTGGACTTGGTGTGTATCACATTTTAAGTCTACACACCCTAGGCAATACTGACACCTGAGTCACCTGATGACCCCAGCGTACCCTTGATCTGGCATGCTGCTATACAAATAACTAAACTGAAAGTGCAGAAGCTTTGAAATGTAAAACAAATAAGCTTTCATAAAACAAAATTATGACTTTAAGTCTACTGAAAATCTGATATAAAGAACTGATTTTGACTGAAAGGACTAACTGTGTAATGAAGTCTCTAAACTAAAATGAATGATGTCTACCGGGATAAGGCCCCCGATCTACCTTTATTTTACTAAACTAGGCTAAGCAAACTAGACATAAACTAAGTCCTCTTAATGTAAGAAGGAATCACTAACAACTAAGGAAGTGAAATGTTGCTAGATTTCTTACCTAGAGCCTTGGAGGAGTGGTTCTTGAAACCCTTGAATTTCTAAGAGAGGAGAGGAATTGAGCGATGAGTTTCTGAGTGTTTTACATTTTGGGGTGAGTTTAAGTCGTGATTAGTATTTTTATAAATGGTTTAGGATGAAAACACCCTTAATTAACAAAATTGAGAAAGTTTCACATACAAAAAATAAGGTGTACACTGCAAAACCAATAGCATTGTGTGGGTTGTGCATCACAGGGCTCAACACGCGCTACAACCCATGCGCCATGCTCCCTATTACACTAGAGGGAAGATTTGTAACTCTTATGAAGTTTGGTGACAGGTATGGCATTAAACCCATAACTTAGTAGTGGTGGCGTGTCTCCCTTGCCATTTCACATGCTTAGAACATTCGTTTAAGTTCATAAATTTGTTCCAAATGATTTCTAATCACTCTAAGGATCATACAACCTGATTTCTAAGTTCTACAAGGAATATGAATAATGTAAACATTACATAATGTGAGAGGTGTTACAATGTACCACATCATTTGATGCATGACACTAGTATGGTCTTTTAGGATAAGATGACATCTTGGACATAATAAAGTGAACTTATAAGTTGAAACCCAAATTAATAAGCCAGTCCAACAAAATTAGACAATTAATTAAACAAAATATGACATGATGTGGCCATCAGAAATTTAATGGATCGATTTTGACTTATATGTCCCTAAATAAACTTTAGGCTCAAAATAATAACTTATAGTCAGACCCTAAAATTTTACTTTTGCTCCTTCTTTCAGTCCCTCTCTCTCTTTCTCTCACCTTTCTCCCTTTTTTTCTCTCTAGGGATGGCAACAAAATGGTGCAGATTTAGACCTATATGGGGTAAGATGTGTTTAGACCTGTGCGGGTATAGGTGTAGGGAAGTGTGAGTCTGAATAACTTTTTTTGATTATATGTAGGTGTGGGGCGGGTGCGGGTGCTAAATTTGTCATTCACTACTAGTTGTTGTACTTCTGTTCACTTATATTTTTGCTCTTTCAAAGTATTGGAAAAGAGTTCTATAATTTCTCATCATAAGTAATTGGAATTAATCATACCAATCTTCAATATTTTATTTGCCTAGTTTGGGGCTATTTTGTTCCCACATTTATGTGATGACCCTTACAGTGATCTTCGTATTTACTCTATCTTTGTACTATTAGAGATTTCATGTATCGTCCCCAAGTCATTTATGACTTGCTGAGACCGATGGTTTGGTGCTCTGGTCGTTCATTTGGTTGTTTTGACCATTAGCCTATTTTAGAGCCTTAACTTAGAATATCATTAATGTTAGTCAACATTCATGGTAAACATGCTCAGAATCGAATTCTGATGGTTCCGTTAGCTCCAAAGCATGGATTTTAGTCTAGAAGTACCCTTGGACGGATTCTAGGAGCTTTTGGTTTCATTTTATCTTGGTTTTTGTATTTTAGCCAAGTTTAACTTGGAAGTTTGACTTTGGTCAATATTCAGAGAAGACAGCCTCGGATGGAAATTTTGACAGCACTATTAGCTCCGGAATATTGACTTTGGGTTAGAGGGACCTTTATTTCAGGTCCCGAGGCTTTCAGACTCGTTTTAGGACATGGCATTCCATTTTGGAAAGATTGTCCTAAGTTGGTTCTTGGGTGTGGGGCTCACTTTTTATGCTATTGACCTCTGTTGGGATTTTTGTCAATTTTGTTGACTCCGTAATGCCGTTTTAGTCAAATAGCTTTGCTCGTTTGTATTTGCGGGACCCCGAATGTGTTCTCGAGGGTCCATCAGAGAAGTTTTCCAAGTTGAGGTTGTTATTGGCAGTTGGTGCTATCATGGAACTAGCATGGCCTTCGCGTACGCGGTGGCCTAGCGTTGTTCGAGCAAGGCATATGCCATCCACCCGTTTGTCAGGCCTTCGCCTAGGCACTTTCATGGTCGTGTCTGCAGACCCGCGTACGCGGTGGCCTGGCTGCATCCGTGCAAGGTAGGCGCCTGGCTTGGCTACCGCTTGGCCTTCATGTACACACTGGCTGCCCACGTTCGCGTGCTTGTGTAGGCGGTGGCCTGGGCGCGTTCGCGCAGGCCTAGGCCAGCAGCTATTTAAGCTGCGCCCATTAATTTTTCTTGCCTTTATTCTTCAAATCCATCAACTCTAAAGCACCAAAAGCTCTCTCTAAATTACTCTAATCATTTTAATCCTTAGAGAATTCATTGTTCCCTCGATAATTCTTGCTTCGTTGCCATTTTGATGAGTTTTCTTCCTTTCTCAAAGTTGTCTTCTCCATTTTTAGAATCACCATGGTTGCCATTTTTCTCAAAGCTTTAAATTATTTGTTGAACCGGTTCTCGTGTGAAGTTGCATGCTCTGTAGGTTCATTGAAATCACTTCCTTGGCTCGTCCATCTCATGTGGTAGGCAATCCTTGCTCAAATTTCTTGTTTTATTCCTACATTTTCCTCTTCATGTTTTTAACTTTTAGTGGCTGTTTTAGCTCGAATTCTTGCCCAATTACCTTGATTTTTTGGGTCATGTACTCCCATAGTCCTTGTGCCCATTTTGTCTGCTTTTTTTTTCTGTTTTGGGTTATGGGGCCCACGAGCCCGCCGGTGACCCAAATTTTGGCCCGACTATTATTATAGAGATATGGGTATTGTTGGACTCATTTTAATGTATTATTTATGATTTTGATAGTTTGATTATCGTTCGGAGCTTCTCCAAGTGATTCAGGCTTGAATATCGTTATCCCAGCAGCTTGTTGTTGGATGACAGGTAGGTTATGATTTAAATCCTTTAGACTTCGCATATATAGGATAAACTTGTATTAATGGGCATCCTTGAGTTGGGTTTATTAGCTTGGTACCATAGAACTTGACCGCTTTTGCATGTCCAACTCATTTCATTCCTTTGTTGTTTGTAGTATTTGTTATAGATGACTTTATTACCCTTGTGGTCCTGTGCAACCTTGTTTTTACTTTAGAACATAGATGGTGGGTTATTTGAGAATTTCTATCAGTCCCAGACATCGTTATTATTGTTATAGAGATGGCTATCTATGTTATAGAATGATTAGAGCCTATGCAGGGCCGATAGGATGATTGTGAGCCGTTGGGCTATTTTTTATGCTTGATCATACCATTTATCATGCATATAAAAGGGATTTCTTCATGATTGTACTACGGTTTTTGGCTTCGAGTCTACCTCATATGATTTTCTAAATGTTGCATGGCCTCGGGGGCCCCTTTTTGGTAAAATTTGTTACAAAATGGTTTGGTACTATTTTTAATGGATCTTCTTCGGGTAAGAAAAGTTAAAAGTAAGATTTATCACAGTTTTCCTACTTAAACTAGACTCGGCTGCGCTGAGGTGTTAGACTCGCTTAAGTAATAATGGGAAATGATATTAGACTCGGTAAGGCCGAGCACTGTACTTGATTTACTACTATTTTAGACTCGGATATGCTCGGGCACTCTTGAAGGGAGTTTTTGAGACTTATTTCATTGATTTAGCCCTGGATGGAATTCAGGCATGCAATTTTAAGATTTGACTACTAGTTTGGATCTGGTTGCACTCTGGACTGTTGTTACTGAGACTTGAGATGTAGTATGTGGTCAGGGACCTCCATGGACCTTGACGATCCAGACCAGGGGCTACGGGCCGAGTATGCCGGCGGAGGGGTATATAGAGTAGTAGAGGTATACGGGTCATGTCCTTCCATGGGACCTACCTGTTGGGCCCTTAGGCACCGGAAGAGGTACATATAGGGCTACTATTCCACTTAGTTTTTTATCATGCATCATACCAATCATTTGTGTGAGGTTCCACCCTTGTTTGCTATTTTTTGAGTGTACGCTCTGGTGGTATAGGATGCTGGAGGGTTTGTCTTCACTTGTTTATGTTCCTTGGGTGTATGGGCGCACATGAGACTGTAGGTAGACTTATTGTTACTATTTCGCACTGGTGGTTGCTAATGTGGTTCTTATGACTTTGGATAACGGTTAAGTTGTGCTTGGGTTCCCATTGTTAGTTCTTGACTTGAGATTAGTACGCTTATTTGGGTTATTGTATATCGTATTCGAGTATGATTACCATTATCTTTCTTCTCCTTCTCTACTCATTTGAGCTTACCGTTATACTATCTACTTTCTAAATCCCTATTTATATACATGTTATTGTGAGGATCCCGAGTGCATTTTTTCTTACTTTTTCCTGTGCCTATAGTATATATCTTATTTGCTAGACTTATTTGTTACTCTCTATTGTCTTCCTTCTGTGTTAGATTCTATTTGCTTCTTTATTGTTTTCAGTGACTATTTGTTTCTATTCTATCTATTACTGCTCTTTTATCTTATATGTGCCCAGTCGGCCTATGATACCTACTGGATACCTTATGCTATGCATTTGGTGCTCATACTACACTCTACATCTTCTGGTGCAGATCTTAATATGCGCCCTCGCCATTATCTCGTGGACACTCGTGTGAGGAGGCTTTTGGGCATCCCAGATTGAGTGTGAGGTCTTGGCGACCGTAGCTTAGCTTTAGTTTATCTTTTTTATTATGTACTCTCTTACTACTCGCAAACATTTGTATATATTATTTTAGATACTTTTTGTACTCCGTATATATGTAGTAATGGCTGTTATATACCATGATACCAGGTTTTGGGGTTTGGTTTAGCTTTCGCATATATATATATATATATATATATATATTCTTGTTGACTACTTTATTCACTTGTTGCTTTTGCTTTGGCATTTATTACTGTTCTTCTACTTTTTGTGAGGTAGTAGCCCATTACTAATTGTTCCGAGCTACGGGGATTGCTGGGAGTTGTAGGTTCCATCACGATCGAGACATCGAGCCGTGATAGTTTGGTATTAGAGCTCTAGGTTCACCGATGTCATCGGTATAGGAGCCAATATATAGTAGAGTCCAGCAGATTGGGGCAGAGACGTCCGTACTCAATATTTGGGAGGCTATAGTGACATCTTAGGAAATGTGGACTTTTCTTGCTTCTATATCATGCGTAGTATCCTTGAAAGTTTCTTGAAAACTCACTTGTTCTCATTCACTCTTCCGTAGATAGTTTGTACGAGATCGTCGATGTCAGGCAGAGACAAGCCTTCGACTCCATCACCCCCGACACCGGCTAGGGGCTGGGGAGGTCGTAGAGGTAAGGGTCAAAGATGTTCCCGAGCAGCGGCACCTTCTAGAGTTGAGATAGAGCTCTAGAATGATTATGAGCCAGAGTTTGTTCCCGAGCAATAGCATGTTAGCCTGGGGACATCCCAGGAACCACCAACTCCAGTACCAGTTCCAACATCTGCTCTTGTGCCAGCTTCTATGTCAGCCCCTGCTCAGGCTTTAGATATTTGGGGTTTACTTCTCCAGCTTTTAGGTATGACCAGAGATCGACCATCTGAGGTAGCATAGACATCCGCTCAGAGGGAAGCCCTGGGTGCATAGAGTTCAGGAAAGCAGCCTGCTACTGCTGCTCCCCGTGCCGAGGTTATTCCGATCCCATCAGTTGCACAACCTCTAGATCCTGGAAAATTTATGACAGAGACAAAGCATAAGGCATTGGGTAGGTTTCTGAGATTGACACCTCTGAGGTTCACTGGTACATCTGGACATGATCCACATGACTTCATTACTACTTTTGAGGAGATGTTACATCACTTGGGCTTGTTAGAGACTCACGGGGTCGGTTATACTACTTACCAGCTGGAGGCCAAAATTAGTTATGGTGGAGGGCTCAGGCTTCTTGCAGACCGTCTTCATCTCATCTGTTGTCTTGGTATGAGTTCTATGGGGCCTTTATGGCCAAGTTCTTGCCTCAGAGTGATCGCGAGCATTACCGAGAGTAGTTTACTAGGCTTATATAGGGAGAGATATTTGTACCTGAGTATGAGACCCATTTCCACCAGCTTGCTTCATTTGAGGCTATGATCATTCCTATTGAGCCGGACAGGATTTGCAAATTTGTTTGGGGATTGCGGACATATTTTAGACAAACAGCGGAGATCTTAGTTGCTAGTGGTCGATCATTTCAGGCTGTTACAAACTATGTTCATACTATGAAGGACTTGCACTGACATGATTAGGGGGCTAGAGAAAAAAGTCCTCATTATCAGGGTAGCTATAGTGGTTCTCGACAGGGTGGTAGAGGTTCAAGCCAGTGGATCCAAGGTTATCAGCCACAATAGCACCAGGGTCAAACCAGTCGGTCATTCCAAGCTTTGCTTCAAACTTTAGGTAGTTCTCAGTTGGGACAGGGTCAGTCTTCGAGGGGTGCAGCTTCTGAGGCATTAGGATATGGTAGCCATATAGGTTATGCTGGTTCATCTCGACAGTCCAGGCTATTAGGGCCTTGTTATGAGTGTGGTGTTATTGGCCATTATGCTAGAGATTAACTACAGTAGGGTATAATTTAGCCTTCCGCTCAGCCGACCGAGCCTTTACAAGCAGTTCATCCACCGGCTAGAAGAAATGGTAGTCAGTCTAGGGGTGGTGCCCTTCATGGATGAACAGGTGGTAGGGATGCAGTCGAGTATGTGGAGGTCATCATCAGTTCTATGAGATCCCTGGGAGATCAGAGGCAGAGGCCTCGGATGTTGTGATCACAAGTATGATTTATGTATGCTGTCAGCTAGCTTATGCTTTATTTGATCCAGGATCCACTTGTTTGTATGCATCTGCCTACTTTATGCCTTGTTTGGAGTTGGCTAGTGCACCGATATCTATGCATGTATCTATTTCGACCCTTAGGAGATTCTTTAGTAGTAGATCAGATTGTGAGATCTTGTATGATATATGTTGGTGAGTTAGAGACTTGGGGTTATTTGATGATCCTTGATATGTTAGATTTTGATGTGATACTAGACATGGACTGGTTATCCCCTCACCGCGCAGTTTTGGATTGTTATGCCAAGACCATTACCATAGTTGTGCCCGGTGTATACCCAGTTATGTGGCAGGGTTTTTTTAGTCGCGCACTATTTGGGATCATCTCTTGTCTTGGAGCTAAGAAGTTGATTTCTCGCAGGTGTTTAGGTTACCTAGCATATATCTGAGATGCTAGTGCTGACCTTTCATCTCCTGAGTTCGTTTATGTGGTTAGAGACTTCCTAAATGTGTTCCCTGCAGACTTGCCATGCCTTCCACTTGAGAGAGATATTGATTTTGCTATTGAGTTAGAGCCGAGCACCAGGCCCATTTCTATCTATCTTTAATGTATGGCTCCAGCTTAGTTGAGGGAGCTTAAAGAGAAGCTCCACAATTTGTTAGCTAAGGGGTTGATTAGACTGAATATGTCTCCTTGGGGTGCTCCTGTTCTATTTGTTAATAAGAAGGATGGGTCGATGTGGATGTGTATTGATTATTGGCAGATAAATAGGGTGACTGTGAAGAATATGTATCCGATGCTACGAATCGATGACTTGTTTGATCAGCTTCAGGGTTCAGCCATGTTTTCAAAGATTTATTTGAGGTCAGGGTACCACCAGATGAGGATTAGGGCGAAGGATATCCCTAAGACAGCATTCAGGACACGTTAAGGCCGTTATGAGATCCTGGTGATGTCTTTTAGGTTGACTAATTACCTCACAACTTTCATGGACTTGATGCACAAGGTGCTTAGCCTGTATTTTGACTAGTTCATGATAGTCTTCATAGATGACATTCTGGTATACTCCTGGAGTAGAGATGAGCATGAGCATCACTTAAGACTGTACTTCAGACTTTGAGAGATCATCGGCTTTATGCAAAGTTCTCAAAGTGCAAGTTTTTTCTTGAGTCAGTTGCATTCCTAGGACATGTGGTGTCTAAGGATAGGATTAGAGTTGATCCGGGTAAGATTTCAGCGATTCGTGATTGGCCTAGACCTACTACTGCTACTGAGGTTTCACAGCTTTATTGGGTTAGCAGGTTACTACAGAATGTTCGTTGAGGAATTTTCTTCCATAGCAGCACCCTTGATTATACTGACTAGGAAGGATGTTCCATTTCAGTGGTTGGATCAGTGTGAGGATAGCTTCCAGAGGCTTAAGGCCTTATTGACTTCAGCTCCAGTTCTTACTTTGCTGATTGAGGGTCAGAATTTCATCGTGTATTGTGATGCTTTTGGGATCGGTCTTGGTTGTATGTTGATGCAACAGGGTGGAGTGATAGCGTATGCATCGAGGCAGCTGAAGATTCATGAGCGCAACTACCTCACTCATGACTTAGAGTTAGTGGCGGTAGTCTTAGCGCTCAAGATCTTGAGGCACTACTTATATGGAGTTCATTTTGAGATATTCACCAACCATCGTAGTATTAAGTACATTACGAGTCAATGAGAGCTGACCTCGAGGTAGAGGATATGGATTGAGCTACTAAAGAACTGTGATTTCACCATTCTATATCATCCGGGCAAGGCAAACATGGTAGTATATGCCTTGATTTGGAAGGCGGTAAGTATGGGCAGCCAAGCTTCATTTTAAGTTTCTATGCGATTGTTGGCCTTGGAAATCCATTCCTTGGATAACCATTTGGTTAGGATTGAAATATCTGATCCCAGCAGAGTTCATACTAGTGTCGAGGTTCGTTCTACTCTAGTTGATCAGATTCAGAGCCAACAGTTTAAGGATCAGAGATTGTGTGACCTTCGTGATCAGGTTGTTCGGGGTGAGGCTAGCCGGGCTACTCTAGATTCAGATGGGGTTATGAGGTTTGGTGTTTGACTTTCTGTTCCGAGGGCTGGATATTTGATTCAGTTTATACTTTATGAGGCGCATTGTTTTAGATACTCCATTCATCCTGGCGAAGCAAAGATGTATAGAGATTTGAGGCAGCTTTACTAGTGTAGTGGTATGAAGTTGGACATAACGGAGTTTGTATCTCGGTGCTTGAACTTTTAGCAGGTGAAGTTCGAGCACATGAGACCTAGTGGTTTGATTCAACAACTTTTCATTCCTGACTTGAAGTGGGAAGGGATAACTATGGACTTCGTTATTGGGTTGCCTCATACTTCTCAGGGGTTTGATTCCATCTGGGTGATTGTTGATAGGCTGACTAAGTAGCACACTTCTTGCTAGTTCAAACTTCCTACGGTGCAGAGAGGTTAGCTTAGATCTACCTTTGTGAGATTGTTTAGTTGCATGGTGTCCTAGCTTCTATCATTACAAACTATGGCACTAAGTTCACATCTCAGTTCTAGAGAGCTATTCAGTGAGATTTAGGTACAGAGGTTTAGCTTAGTACTGTATTCCACACTCAGATAGATGGCCAGTCCGAGAGGACTATCCAGGTCCTGGAGGACATGATTCGGTCCTGTGTTCTTGACTTTTGAGGTTTTTCAGATCATTTTATGCCTTTGGCGGAGTTTGTTTGTAATAATAGCTTCTATTCGAGCATCATCATGGCACCTTTTGAGGCATTTTATGGTAGGCATTGCAGATCGCTGGTTGGTTGGTTTTAGGATTTGGAGTCTAGGCATCAGAGTATAGATTTGCTTCATGATTCTTTAAACTGAGTTTGTGTGATTCAGGATAGGCTTTGAGTAGCTCAGAGCAGGCAGAAGAGCTACGGTGATCGTAGACTTTGTGCCTTAGTATTTAGTTTTGGTGACATGGTATTCCTTTGTGTGTCACCCATGAAGGGCGTGATGAGATTTGGTCAGTGGGGCAAGCATAGCCCCATGTACATTAGGTTGTTTAAGATTCACCAGAGGTTCGGTAGAGTTTCCTATCCATTAGTGTTGCCTCCAATGTTTTCAGCTATAAATCCTGTATTTAATGTATCAATGTTGCACCGATATATTCCAGATGAATATCATGTGTTGCATTGGGAGTTGATTCAGTTAGATGAGAGCTTATCCTTTGTTGAGGAGATGGTAGCTATTCTGGCCAGAGATATCAGGAGATTAAGATCTAGGAAGATTCTGGTTGTGAAAGATCAGTGGAGGTATCGTCCGATTGAAGAGGCTACTTGGGAGATCGAGAGTGAGTTGTGTGCTCAGTATTCACAGTTGTTTAAACCTTCAGGTACTCCCTTCTTCCTGACTTTCGAGGATGAAAATTTTTTTAGTAGTGGATGTTGTGACAACCCTTCCATTCATCTTTGTGTTTATGCTTTTCTTGTACTATTAGAGCTTTCATGTAGCGGCCCCAAGTCAGTTATGACTTGTTGGGACTGGTGGTTTGGTGTGTTGGTCGTTCGTTTGGTTATTTTGGTTGTTTGCCTATTTTAGAGCCATAACTTAGAATTTAGTCAACATTCTTTGTAAACATGCTCGGAATTGAATTCTAACGGATCTATTAGCTCTAGAGCGTGGATTTTGATCTAGAAGGACCCTTGGTTGGGTTCTGGGAGCTTTGAGTTTCGTTTTGCCTTGATTTTTGTGTTTTAGCCAAATTGAACTTAGAAGTTTGACTTTGGTCAACATTCGGAGAAGACAAACTCAGATGGAAATTCTGACAGCGCTATTAGCTCCAAAATGTAACTTTGGGCTAGAGGGACCTTTGGTTCGGATCCTGAGGCTTCAAGACTCGTTTTAGGCCATGGTGTTCCGTTTTGGAAGGATTGGCCTAAGTTTGTTCTTGGGCATGGGGCCCACTTTTTATGCTATCCACATACGTTGAGATTTTCATCGATTCCATTGAGTCTGGAATGCCTTTTTTAGTCGAATAGCTCTGCTCGTTTATTTTTGCGAGGCCCCGCGGTGGCGGTGGCTTGGGCTAGCAGCTATATAAGTTGTGCCCATACGTTTTTCCAGCCTATATTCTTCAAATCCCTCAATTCTAAAGCACCAAAAACTCTCTCTAAATTGCTCTAATCAGTTCAACCCTTGGAGAATTCATTGTTCCCTCGATAATTCTTGCTCCGTTGGCGTTTTGGTAAGTTTTCTTCCTTCCCCAAAGTTGTCTTCTCCATTGTTAGAATCACCATGGTTTCCATTTTTCTCAAAGCTTGAAATTGTTTGTAGAACCCGTTCTCGTGTGAAGTTGCATGCTCCGTGGGCTCATCGAAATCACTTCCTTGGCTTGTCCATCCCATTCTGGTAGGTAATCCTTGCTCAAATTTCCAGTTTTATTCCTAAATTTCCCTCTTCAATTTCGTAACTTTTAGGGGCTGTTTTAGCTCGAATTCTTGCCCAATTACCTTGATTTTTTTCCGAACATGTACTCCCATGGTCCTTGTGCCTATTTTTTCTGCTTTCATTTTTGGTTTTGGGTTGTGGGCCCGCTATTACGACCCAATTTCTCGGTCATAATGGCACCTACAACCTCCCAGTAGGCGAACCAATCTCCGTATCCCGGAATGGTTAGTAAGGGGTTATTAGCTAACAGATAAGCAGAAGAAATGATATAATCGAGCAGAAGCAAAGGAACAAAATGAAAAGATAGATAATAGGAATATATACACATATGCAGAAGCTAAACCAAACCCCAAAACTTGGTATCATAGTATAGAGCCAGAACTACATATAAGGATTACCAACGATCAAAAAGAATATATACAGATGTCTCCTAATGGTAATAAAGTACATAAAGCAAAAGATAAACTAAAGCTAAGCTCCGGTCACCAAGTGCTCACCCTCAGTCTGAAGTAGTCCCCAAGAGATCTCCGATCACGAATCACAACGATCTAGCGGCGATGGACCATGCTAGGATCTGCACCAGATGAAGCAGAGTGTAGTATGATCACCAAATATGAAGCATAAGGTACCCAGTAGGTATCATAAGCCGACTGGGCACATATAAGATAAAAGTATAGTAACAGACATAATAGAAGCAAGTAGTCATGAATATCAATGAAAAAGGTACACAGGAACTAGCTCAGCGGGAAGACAACAGAAACAACATGTAAGGCCAGCAAGTAGAATATATACATAACAGGCACAGGTGAAAGTAAGCAATGACGTACCTGGGACCCTCGCAATAACAGTATATACATAATAGGCTTAAGAAATGGACGGTATACCCGTAACCTAAAGTATAAGGGATGGGAGAGAAGAGTAAAAATAGACATGCTCGGAAAACATGAATAAATAACAAAACTAATCATATCAATCTCAAAACCAGAACTAACAACATTGCAGTAATATCTCAAAATCATAATCGTGACAGGGTATCGTATCAGGATAAAGTAACAAGAGTCTACCTAAAGTCCCTCGACCGCCCATACAACTGAGGAACGCAATCAAGTGAAAACAAACCCTTCGGCATCCCATACTACCGGAGCGTACAATCAACAAACAGCAAACAAGAGTGGAACCTCAAACACTAGATGATATGATGCATGATAACCTCAAGGTAGGATAGAAACTTTTTATGTACCTCCTCTGGTGCCAATCGGGCTCAGCAGGTAGGTTCCAAAGAAGGACACTACCTGTATACCTCTACTCTACTGTATACCCTCTCTTCGACACACGCAACCCAAATTCGCAGGCCCGGACGGCAAGGTCCATGGAGGTCCCAGACCCCATACTAAAACTCAGTATCAAGATATGTCATTCGGAAGCAAGTCTTAGTTCAAGATAGAGACCCAGTCTCCAATATGCATACCCAGACCCTGTCCAGGACTAAAGTAGTGGGAAAATATCTTTAAAATCCCTCCAAGGGTGCCTGGGTGTAACCGAGTCTAAACACTAAAAAGTCATCTTAGATACTCGGTCCGACCGAGACTAAAATCATCCTGGTTTAGTAAGGAACTCAACTAGTACCCCAGCCCCACTGAGTCTAGCGTTAATAGTAAAACTAGTGATAGAAATCATAATTTATCCTTCTTTTATCCCATGAAGATTCATAAGTTAAATCAAACCATTTTCAGTTTATTTCCTATCGAAAATGGGCCCTCGGGGCCATGCAAGGTTTAGAAAACAAATACAGTAGGCCCGAAACCAAAATCGAAGCAAAACATGGATAAATCCTCTTTATATGCATCGAAATGAATGATCAACACAAATAGCCACCCAACAACTCATAATAAACCTATCGGCCCTGCACAGGCCCACAGCTACTCACCAAGCATAACCAACCTAGAAGGATATTTCTATGTCTGGGACTCGCGGACATTCCCAATAGCCCACCTTCTATGTTCCAGAGTCAACAAGGCCTCACAGGACCACAAAGGTAAATAAAATGTATTGGCAAGTACTACAAGCATCAGAGGAACAAAAGTAGGCGGATATGAATAAAGTGGTCAAGGTCTGTGGTACCAACCTAATAATCCAACCCAAGGATGCCAGCTAGTACAATTTTATCCGATATATGCTAAGTCTAGGGAGTTTAGAATGTAACCTACCTGTCGTCCGATGACAAGCTGCTAGGACGATAATGTCCAAGCTTGAACCGCTCTGAAAATCTCCAAAGCAAAATCAAACTAGAATTTAGGCTTGAATAACTTGACGTAGCTAATTTATTTTCCTTCGGTGAATCAAATATAGCATTCAAAAACAGCTTCCTATGAACTTAGTCCTCCAACATGCATATATATGTACTGCATATGCTAAGCAATTCACTTGTTATGAACATTCCGTTGTTGAGAAGTAATTTAACAAAACAAATCTTACTTTTCTAATGAAAATTGTTGCTGCCAAAATCTTCAAGTTGAAATTGAGAATTGCTGAAGTTTCCACACACACACACATATATATAGGATAAATACACCTAGACTTAAATGGAAGAAATGCCATATTTTAAAACCCATTACATATTTATTATATGCCACTCTCACACACTTCCACTTGGAAGTGTGTTACCAGCACCATATAATAAATTTTATCCAATACATAAGTACTCGGGTATTGCATAGGTTCATGGTAAAATATATACAACTTTTTAAATATGTCATAATTAATAAAAAATTATTTCAAGTAAAATATACTATATTATAATAATAATTTTCAACATAACTAAGTTTACTATCTCCGTTAAAATATTAATAATTAATAAAACTCTTATAAAAAATGCATACACAAATATATCATAACAAAAGTATTTTTCATAAATATTTAAAATATTTTAGGAAGACAATAAAAATATAACTTTTTACCACATTCAACTTTTAAATAAAATATTTTCAATTACGCGCGATGTTAATAAAATTCTCAAACTTAGGCTCGTAAGCCTTGGATATGAGACAAAGGTTAAGGTCATATGATTGAAAATCACTATCGCACAGTTTTGATACTCAGCTCCTACGACACAAGGAAATCGTAAACGCGGGAATGACCAGAAGGGTCATTACATCAATCACTACTAAACGGGACTTTCATCCTCGAAAGACAAAGACAAGGAAGTACCTGAAGGCTCAAACAGCTGCGGATACTGAGCCCGCATATCTCTCTCGGTCTCCCAGGTATCCTCCTCAACTGGATGGTGCCTCCACTGAACCTTAACAATCGGGATCTCGCGTGACTTCAATCTCCTGAAATCTCTGGCCAAAATAGCTACCAGCTCCTCAACAAAGAACAAACTCCCATCCAACTAAACTGAATCCCAATGCAACACATGAGACTCATCTGGAATATATCCACACAACATCGAAACAAAAAATATGGGATTTATAGTTGAAAACATCGGAGGCAAGGCTAACTGATAGGCAACACTACCAACCCTCTAAAGAATCTCAAATTGCCTAATCTACCTAGGGCTAATCTTGCCCCACTGACCAAATCTCATCACGACCTTTATGGGCGACACACGGAGGAATCGCAAGTCACTAACACTGATCTCCAAGGCACGAAATATACGATCAGCATAAATCTTCTGTCTGCTCTGAGCTTCCCGAAGTCTGTCCTGAATCACTCAAACTCGGTCTAAGGAATCTCAAAGAAAATTTATACTCTGTGGTCTGGACTCTAAACCATCAAACCAACCAATCGGCGATCTGCAACGCCTACTATACAAGGCCTCGAAAGGTGCCACACTGATGCTCGAATGAATACTATTATTATAAGCAAACTCGGCCAAAGGCAGAAACTGATCACATGAACCTCCAAAGTCAAGAACACAAGCCCGAAGCATGTCCTCTAGGATCTGAATACTCCTCTCGGACTGGTCAGCTGTCTGAGGATGGAATGCAGTACTAAGATGAACCTCTGTACCCAAATCTCATTGAATAGCTCTCCAGAACTGATATGTGAACTAAGTGCCGCGGTCTGAAATGATAGAAGCTGAGACCTTGTGCAACTGAACAATCTCACGAAGGTAGATCTGAGCTAACCTATCTGCACCATAAGAAGTCTGAACTGGCAATAAATATGCTGACTTAGTCAGCCTATCAACAATCACCCATATAGAATCAAACCCATGAGAAGTACGTGGTAAACTAACAACAAAGTCCATAGTAATCCCTTCCCACTTCCACTCAGAAATGGAAAGTCACTGCATCAAACTGCCAGGTCTCATGTGCTCGAACTTCACCTGCTGACAGTTCAACCACCAAGATACAAAATCCGCTATATCCTACTTCATACCACTCCACCAGTAAATCTGTCTCAAATCTTTGTACATCTTGGCTGCGTCAGGATTGATGGAATACCTATAACAATGTGCCTCACGAAGAATCAACTGAATCAAATCACCAACCCTTGGAACACAAAGGCACCTATCAAACTTCAGAACCCCATTTGAATCTAAAGTAGCCCGATTGGCCTCACCCCAAACAACCTGATCATAAAGGTCGCACAAACCCTAATCCTCAAACTGATGGCTCTGAATCTAATAAATCAAAGTAGAACAAACCTCGATACTAGTGAGAACTCTTCTAGGATCTGACAAGTCAAGCCTAACCAATCGATTAGTCAAGGACTGGATGTCCAAGGCCAACAGTCGCTCTGAAACTAAAAGAGAAGCTAGGTTGCCCATACTCTCCGCCTTCTGGCTCAAGGCATCTGCTACCATGTTTGCCTTTCCTGGATGATACAAAATAGTAAAGTCTTAGTCCTTTAGTAACTCGACACATCTTCTCTACCTCAATTTCAGCTCTTGCTGACTCGTGATATACTGAAAACTACAGTGATTGGTGAAGATCTCACAGTGAACTCCATATAGGTAATGCCTCCAGATCTTGACCGTGAAAACTATTGCCACTAACTCCAAGTCATGGGTGGGGTAGGTGCACTCATGAAACTTCAGCTGCCTTGACGCATATTCTATCACTTGACCATGTTGCATCAACCCACAACCAAGACCAATCCCGGAAGCATCATAATATATGGAGAAACTCTGACCCTCAACTAGCAATGTCAAAACTAGAGCTGAAGTCAATAAGGCCTTCTCTGAAATCTATCCTCACACTGATCCAACTACTGAAATGGGACATCATTCTTAGTCAACATAGTCAAGGGTGCTGCTATGGAAGAAAATCCCCGAACGAACCCTCTATAGTAACCTGCTAACCTAACAAAGTTACGGACCTCAGTAGCAGTTGTAGGTCTAGGCCAATCACAAATCGCTGAAATCTTTCCCGGATCGACCCTAATCCCATCCTTAGACACCACATGCCCTAGGAATGCAACTGACTCAAGACAAAACTCGCACTTTGAGAACTTGGCATAAAGCCAATGATCTCTCAAAGTATGGAGTATAACCCTCAAGTGTTACTCATGCTCTCTCTACTCTGCGAGTATACCAAGATGTCATCTATGAAAACTATCACAAATGAGTCCAAATATGGGCCAAGCACCCTGTGCATCAAGTTCATAAAGGTTTCGAGTGTATTAGTTAACCCAAAAGACATCACTAGGAACTCATAATGGCCATAACGTGTCCTGAATGCTGTCTTAGGGATGTCCTCCACCCTAATCCTCAACTGATGGTAGCCGGATATCAAATAAATCTTTGAAAACACGGCTGAACCCCGAAGCTGATCAAACAAGTCATCAATCCTCAGCATCAGATACCTATTATTCATTGTCACCCTATTCAGCTGCTGATAATCAATATACATCCGCATCAACCCATCTTTCTTCTTCACAAATAGAACAGGAGCACCCAAATGAGACACACGGTATAATAAAACCCTTAGCTAACAGATCCTGGAGCTGCTCCTTAAGCTCCCTCAACTCAGCAGAAGCCATACAGTAAGGAGAAATAGAAATGGGCTTGGTTCCCAGCTCTAACTCAATTGAAAAATTAATATCTCTCTCAAGTGGAAGGCCTAGCAGGTCGGTAACACATCTAGGAAATCTCTGACCACATAAACTGACTTAAGGGAAGAAGGGTCGGCACTAGCATCTCGTACATATTCTAGATAGGCCAAACACCCACGGGAAATCAACTTCCTAGCTCAAAAACAAGAGATGATCCCAGACAGTGCATGGCTAATAGAACCTTGCCACACAACTGGGGATACACCAGGTACGGCTATGGTAATGGTCTTGGCATAACAATCCAAAACTGCATGGTGAGTGGATAACCAGTCCATGCTCTGTATCACATCAAAATCTAGCATATCAAGGATCATCAAATCACCCTAAGTGTGGCATTCCTACCTACACCATTGGTGTGTTGGATCTTGACAAAAATACTGACGGTGACGCTACCCAATTCAAAAGGCTCGGGGTTGAAGCATCGGTAAAAGCCGAGGATGATGACTCAGAGGTCGACATGTATACTTCTCCTCATTTGCCCACTACCTCACAAGGACGCACTCCTCCAGCTACTGCGCCCAGGGAACCGATCATCCTCTAAGACATGGTGGACAAAGCATATAATCATGAGAGGAAGTTGAAGAGTCTGTCTGATGACCTCTCAAATTGATTGGGAGGGCAGTCAAAATAGCCATGAAAGAAAACGTGGAAAGTACTCTCAACCTATGGAAATGAGTGGATGCACGCGAGAGGTGTCTCAAGTTCATTCGGTCGGACATGGACAAGGAAAAAGGGAAAGCACTGATACTACAAGAGGACATGTCCACATTGCCTCCACCTAGGAGGATTCCCGGGTTGTTGGATAACTTGTTTGCTTCATATGCATCCGAGGAGTTGCCAGATCATGAGAAGGAGGAAGAAGAAGATGATAAGAACCCTATGTTTCAGAAGAATGTGGAAGAAGAAGCTGCATTGGATGGTGGTGATGATGATGATTAGATCCTACAGGGAGTTCCACCCTTTCCCATTGCACTATGAGCATTGAGGACAATGTTTATTTTATGGGAGGGGGTTTCTTAATTTACTTGCTCTTCAGTGCCCGTGAGTGGGTTGCCCTTGTCGGGCCTAGTTGATTTGTCTGCTTAGTTTTATTTGCCCCTTGTCGGGCACATTTTGGATTGATTGTGATGCTATAAATTTTCCTTTCTTTAAATTACGTTTTCATTTTCCTTTGAGCTTAATTATGCCCTCGTCGGGCTTGAATTTTATTGATGGTGTGCTGGGTTGGTCTTACATTCCCTATTGTTCCACTACCGTGCCTTACAAATGCGCTAAATGCCTACGATGAGGCTCATTCTTGATTGATTCATGAGCACGGAAAATTGTGGATCGCGTTGTTCATAGTAGTGTAGAAATAAACTCCGAGGGTTTTCTTAATACCACGGTTCTTTCCCAAGGAGCAAAAGTTTTGATTATTTTCTTTTTCTTTTCTTTTGTTTTTGTGTGTCGAATCAGGTTGGTATTTCCCTATGATAGATTGAGAGGCGACTTTCTTAAGGGAAAATGCCAAGTTTAGTTTAGAATTGAGTCTGTAAATGCCTGTCTCGAAATGGGCCTACCAAAAAATTTCTTCTTGGTAAATTACTTTTGAAAAGGAAACGAAGAAGGGAAATAATTTTTTTAGGAAAAGCGTTCTCTTGTCATTAGCTGCACACTCTCGCTTTGGCTTAATTGACTCACAAACGAGTGTATAATGAACTCGGAATAGCTTGTCAAAAGTCATTTCCCCAATTGATTATGGAAATAATGGATGAAGTCTTGTGGCATGATGCCTTGTGCGATGAGGCTTTGCCTTGATACTTCTGCATAATGTAGTCTAGAACTTACCCCGAATGTGATTCAAGGCGAAATTCTAGGTGTAACCAAGCTTGGAAAATGACCTTAGGCCCTTTTTGATAGTCACTTCACTCAAATGACCTCCTAATGACATCAAATCCTATTGAACCCCTTTGAGCTTGTGACCATTCTTTGACACCTTTGTAACACCTTGACCTTTTTGGAACCTCTATCTTGGCACCCATGCTCCCTAATTGCTTGAAAATGAAATGTAGGTTAAAAACCTAAGTTTGGGGGGGAACAAAAGATAACATAGGCAAATGCCTATGTTTGGGGGATGCATGTGATCAAATGAGGAAAATAAAAGGAATGCACTTCAAGTGCAAGTAAGCACCTTGAATAGAGAATTGAAAATTGCTCCAAAAGATCAATCCAAAAGAGCAAATTGAAAAGCAAAAATAGGTGCTACCAAGTAAAGGTGATATAAGGTGTGAACAATCATGGGGTTAAAAGGAGAAATCTTGGGTTGTGTGAGGAAGAAACAAGGTGAAGTTGGAAATTGAAAAATGTAAGCGGCAATTGAAATGACAAAACAAAGAGCATTAGGGAGGTGTAGTCACTTGAACCACATGTTATCCTCACCTTTACCCTAGCCAACATTACAACTCGCAAGTCCTTTGTGATTCCGAGCTTGGCTACCCTACATTAGTGGCGATTTACATAAAGGGAAAGCCTATGGTTCGATGCGTATGCACTTAAACTTCCTTGAGAGAGTGAGAGTCTTCTTAGTTCTCTTATAATCCTGTGTTTTGTGAATTGAATGATTGTGAGTGGGATTCTCTCTTGTGGTAAGTGGAATTATGCACTCGAATTGAAGCATAGAGTCTCTATTTCAATTTAGGGGAATGAATGAGACAAGTTGTGTGGCGAATCTCGAGGAAAACCTTGATGGTCCATGCCAATGACTTGAGACGCTAAAATGTCTTGTTTTGAATGGCAAATTTCCTTGAGTTTTAAAAGAGATATGATGTCCTTTTTTAAAAACGTTTTGAAATGAGCAATTGCCTTGAGCATGTAGGGGTCCAAATTGAGATAAGCATAGTAGTTAAGTCTTTTGTTTGTTTATTTTTCTTAAATCTCTAGTGTAGAATAGTTTTTGTGCCGTAATTGAGCCTTAGCATAATTCATTCCTTGCCATGTAAGTATCTTGTTGAGGACAAGTAATAGTTCAAGTTTGGGGGTTTGATAAGTCGGTAACCTACCAACATATTGAGCCTAAATCCATGAATTATTGCTATGTTTTGAATTGATTTAGAGGTTCTTATGACCTTTATTGATGTCTATGCAGGTGCTTTGGATAGAAGAGGAGAAACAAGGATATGGACCCAAAAAGAGCCAAAAAGGAGCTAAGTGTGAAGAGTTGAGAAAAACTGGAGAATCTGCCGAGAGGTGCGGTGGATGTGCGCCATGCACAAGACGGGGTACGATCGCACCTCCTTCGCATAGATCTGCAAAGAGGACTAAAGATTCTGCTACAGCATATGGTCGCCATGCGACACACACATCTCGTGGTGCAAAATGCATCACCCTCCGCACAAGGCCTACCAAAGTGACTGAATTTAGTGGTTAACTTAAAGACAATGTGCGACGCGCACACTGCGATGTGCGAACTGCACACTGTGTCTCACACCACCCAGAGGGCAATTTTGTCCTAAATTTATGTGACGATTTTGAAAATATGTAAAAGGCAATTTTAGGCTTGTTTTGTAGATACATTTCAGAGTAGAGATCTTGGAGATATTCTTGGCTTGTAAATGCTTTTCTCTATCTCCTTTGAGAGAGGGTTTTCAATCCAATCTTTTGGTTAACAAATTGTGTGCTAATTTGACTCTAGAACTTGAGAATCAACTACAATGGATGGGAATTTGATTTACCCAGCTGGTATATCTTCTCTCCCTTCTATGAGTGGCTAATCTCTCTTGTCTAGGGGTGTATAAATGATGGGTGTGTAGTTAATGGGTGTGGGTGTTGCTAAATCACTCTTATAATTGCTTATCTGATGTAGGTCTACTAATTTCACCATGTTTTAATCTAATAATTTGTGGTTGCAAACATGAATTTACCTTACTTGGCTACTTAGTTGCTCGAGAGAGAATTTTGTAGTTGTGGATGTGAAATTGCTAGTGGGTACTTGGGAATCCACTTAGATTGGAGGCTAGACATAGCTCCAATCGCAGAATCTCCCATTTAAGTGTCTAAGCTAGAAATAGGACGACCTCCCCAAGCAAATATTGGTTGGTTATTTAGCATACCGAATGATGTTCTAACAAAAATCGTCGAATATGTGGATGTTGATCGAGAAATAGCATTCTACACTTATGACTAACGCTACCTATGTCAGTAGGTGAGAATTTGAGTGAATTAGTGATCACCCTATCCTATAGCAAAAGCCCCATCGGCAATACACCCCCAGTCATCTAGTTCTATTTGGTACACCCATCTCCATTTTACAGCTTTTACTTGAATTGAGTTAGTCGTGACAACTTTCCCAATTCCCCCATTTTATTGCTTTGGTTTCGTTGAACAACTACTCTCATTTTGAAATCGCTTTGCACAATCTCTAATGAGCTAAATCAGGTCCCTTGGGTTCAACCCCAACATCCATTGGGTTATAAATTTTATTTTGACTACGTGATCGTCGCGACCTCCTTAATTAGAGAGCACAATTTTAGCGTTTATCAATACCCTCCCTCCGGCACACGCAGCCCAAAGCCCTAGGACCGGACGGTAAGGTTCATGGAGGTCCCAGACCCCATATTAAAACTCAGTATCAAGACATGTCATCTGGAAGCAAGTTTGGGTTCAAGATAGAGACTCAGTCTCGAATATGCATGCCCATACCCTGTCAAGGAATAAGTAGTGGGAAAATATCTCAAAAAGCCCTCTAAGGGTGCCCGGGCGTAACCGGGTCTAAACAGTAGAAAGTCACCTCAGATGCTCAGTCCGACCGAGATTAAAATCATCCCGGTTTAGTAAGGAACTCAACTAGTACCCCGGCTCCACCGAGTGTAGCTCTAATAGTAAAACTGGTGACAAAAATCATAATTTATCCTTCTTTTACCCCAAGAAGATTCATGAGTTAAATCAAATAATTTTCAGTTCATTTCCTATCGAAAATGAGCCCCCGGGGCCATGCAAGGTTTAGAAAATAATTCCAGTAGGCCCGAAGCCAAAATTATAGTAAAACATGGATAAATCCTCTTTATATGCATGGAAATGAATGATCAACACAAATAACCGCCCAGCAGCTCACAATCAACCTTTCGGCCCTGCACAGGCCTACAGCTACTCAGCAAGCATAACCAGCCTAGAAGGATATATCTATGTCCGGGATTTGCGGATAGTTCCAATAACCCACCTTCTATGTTCCAGAGTCAACAAGGCCTCACAGGACCATAAGGATAAATAAAACGTATCGACAAGTACTGCAAGCATCAAAGGAATAAAAGTAGGCGAACATGAATAAAACGGTCAAGGTCTGTGGAACCAACCTAATAATCCAACCCAAGGATGCTAGCTAGTACAATATTATCCGATATATGCTAAGTCTAGGGAGTTTAGACCGTAACCTACCTGTCGTCCGATGACAATCTGCTAGGATGATAATGTCCAAGCTCGAACTGCTCTGAAAAGCTCCAAAACCAAATCAAACTCGAATTTAGGCTTGAATAACTTGACGTAGCTAATTTATTATCCTTCGGTGAATCAAATATAGCATTCAAAAATAGCTTCCTATGAAATTAGTCCTCCAACATGCATATATACGTACAACATATGCTAAGCAATTGACTTGTTATGAACATTTCATTGTTGAGAAGTAATTTAACAAAACAATCTTACTTTTCTAATGAAAACTATTGCTGCCAAAATCTTAAAGTTGAAATTGAGAATTGCTGAAGTTTTCACACACACACACACACACATATATATATATATATATATATATAGGATAAATACACCTAGACTTAAATGGAAGAAATGCCATATTTTAAAACCCATTTGCCTCCACTCTCACACACTTCCACGTGGAAGTGTGTTACTTGCACCATATAATAAATTTTATCCATTACGTAAGTACTCGGGTATTGCATAGGTTCATGGTAAAATAAATACAACTCTTTAAATATGTCATAATTAATAGAAAATTATTTCAAATAAAACCTACTATATTATTAGAATAATTTTCAACATAACTAAGTTTACTATCTCCGTTAAAATATTAATAATTTATAAAACTCTTATAAAATAAATGCATACACAAATATATCATAACAAAAGTATTTTTCATAAACATTTAATATATTTTAGGAAGGCAATAAAAATATAACTTTTTACCACATTCAACTCTTAAATAAAATATTTTCAATTACGCACGATGTTAATAAAATTCACAAATTTAGGCTCGCAAGCCTTGGATATGATACGAAGGTTAAGGTTATACGATTGAAAAATACTATCGGACGGTTTTGATACTCAACTCCTACGGCACAAGGAAAGCATAAACGCAGGAATGACCAAAAGGGTCATTACACCCACGGGCCTGCCAGTGACCTTAATTTCTGCCCAGTTATTATTATAGGGATATGAGTATCGTTGGACTCATTTTAATATATTATTTATGGTTTTAATAGTTTGATTATCGTTCAAAGCTTCTCGGAGCGATTCGGGCTTGGATATCATTGTTCTAGCAGCTTGCCGTTGGATGACAGGTAGGTTACAATTTAATTCCTTTATACTTTGCATATAGGATAAAATTGTATTAATAGGCCTCCTTGGGTTGGGTTTATTAACTTGGTACCACAGACTTTGATGCTTCTTCATGTCCGACTCATTTCTTTCCTCCATTGTTTGTAGTATTTTTTATAGATGATGTTATTACCCTTGTGGTTCTGTGTGGCCTTTTTTGACTCTGGAACATAGATGGTTGGTTATTTTGGAATGTCCGTGAGTCGTGGACATCGTTATTATTGTTATAGAGCTGGCTATTTGTGCTACAGAATGATTGGAGCATGTGTAGGGCCGATAGGATGATTGTGAGCCATAGGGCTATTGTTTGTGCTTGATCATACAATTTATCATGCACATAAAAGGGATTTTTCATGATTTTACTATAATTTTTGGCTTCGATGCTACCTCATGATTTTATAAATCTTGCATGTCCTCGGGGGCCCATTTTTGGTAAAATTGGTTATGAAATAGTTTGGTTCTATTTTTAATAGATCTTCTTGAGGTAAGAAAAGTTAAAAGAAAGATTTATCACAGTTTTCCTACTTATACTAGACCCGGCTAGGCCGAGGTGCTAGACTCACTTTGCTATTAATAGGAAATGATATTAGACTTAGTAAGGCCGAGCACTGTACTTTATTTATTAATGTTTTAGACCTAGATACGCTCGGTCACCCTTTAAGGGAGCTTTTGAGATTTATTTCATTGATTTAGACCTGGATGAAATTCAGGCATGCATTTTTGAGATTTGACTACTAGTTTGGATCCGGTTGCACTCCAGACTGTTGTTACTGAGACTTGAGATGTAGTATGTGGTCAGGGACCTCCATAGACCTTGCCGATTTGGACCAGGGGCTACTGGCCGAGTGTGCCGGAGGAGGGGTATACAGAGTAGTAGAGGAATACGGGCCGTATCCTTCCATGGGACCTACCTTCTGGGCCCTTAGGCACCGGAAGAGGTACATCCAGGGCTACTATTCCACCCAATTTTTCATCATGCATCATACCATTCATTTGTGTGAGGTTCCACCCTTGTTTGCTCTTTGCTAAGTGTACGCTCCGATAGTATGGGATGCCAGAGGGTTTGTCTTTACCTGTTTGTGTTCCTTGGGTGTGTTGGCACCCGTGGGATTGTAGGTAGAATTATTGTTACTATTTTGCACTGATGGTTCCTATTGTGGTTCTTATGACTTTGGATAACGGTTAAGTTGTTCTTGGGTTCCCGTTGTTAGTTTTTGACTTAAGATTAGTAGGCTTATTAGGGTTATTGTATCTTGTATTCGAGCATGATTATCGTTATATTTCTTATCCTTCTCTACTCATTTGAGGTTACCAGTATACTGCCTACTTTTTAAGTCCCTATTTATATACTTTTTATTGCGAGGATCCCAGGTGAGCCTTTTCTTACTTTTGCTTGTGCATGTAGTATATATCTATTTACTAGCCTTATTTGTTACTTTCTGTTATCTTCCTTCTGTGCTATCTTATATGTGCTTCTTCATTGTTTTTGGTGACTATTTGTTTCTATTCTGTCTATTACTACTCTTTTATCTTATGTGTGCCCAGTCGGCCTATGATACCTACTGTAACTCCCCATAAATCGAACCAGCTTTCTAACTTTAAAAACTCTGGAAAATTTCAAGTTTCCAGGAATCACAGGTCCAAACCATGGACCGTGGTTTGTACCACGGGTCGTGGAATGGTGCCATGGGTTGCCTTCTGTGGTTCAAACCTCTAGTCTGAGAACCACGGGTTGATTCTACGGACCGTAGTTCACTCTACGGGTCATACTATCAACTCATGGAACTTGATCAGAGGGTTGACAGTTTCCCCATACGACTGGTTTCTACGGCCCGTAATTTGAACTATGGATTGTCCTGCTAACTCATAGAATTTCATCAGAGGCCTACAACTTTCCCAAAAATGATGACTCTGATCTATGGACCATTATTTAGTTGACGAGTTATACTGTTGAGTCGTGGTTTGTCTTCTGCAACCTGATTGTTTTTTCCAGGAACTACGAATGGAAACCACGAACCATGGTTTAGTCTACGATCCGTGGAATCCATCCGTGATTCCTGAAAGTTAATTTTTAACATCTTTTTCCTAATTATGTCCTAGGGGTATTTTAGTTATTACCCACCCTTTTAACTCCTAAGTGAGGTTGTTTTGGCCATTCTTAGCATGATTTCTAACCTTATTAGCCTAAGTCCCTTCTCATTACCTTATTCACCTCCCAAAAAGGAAAAGAACTTCTTCAAGCTTCAAGTCTCAAGCTCCAAGTTCAAGTCTCATCTTCTTTTCAATATCAAGTGGGTTAGCTTCAACAAAGGTATGTGGGTATTAAACAATGGGTTCCTCTAACCCTTGTGCCTAAAACCTCCAATTCTTATTTTGAATTATGAGCTTGTGAAATTAGGGTTTTGATCTAAATTGGGGAAAACTTATGAAATTAGTTTCTATGAATCAATTCCTGGTTTCTTATTGTGTATCTATGATTTGACTAATATTCCTTAATTGGTTTTAAAATCCCATGCATTAAAGTTGGGTTCTAGCATGATTCCATTGAATTGCATATTTTCAAGTGAAAAATTTACATGTTTAGATAATATGACTTTACATATTTAAGAAATTGCATGCCTAATTCTTCAAGTATGAATTTAGAAACAAAAAGTATGATTTGGAATTATGTCTATGCTAAACTTTAAGAACTTATGATATGAGAATTGCATGATACCCGATGTGTCTTCATGCCTTTCAACAAGATTTGGCGTTAGATTATTCCACCATGATTTATGAGCTAAATGTATGTTTTGGGAGTAGTATTTAGCACTGAGCGATGAGGGTTCGATTACCCAAGTACAAAACTACATTGCCAGTGTAGGTTATGAATTGCCCAACGGGCTTATGAGAGTGGTTCCACATCTTGATCATGTTGTCATGTGCTTTAACGGGCATTAGGACAACTTTGCCAACTAGAGTTATATAGTTGGGTATGGTGACTCATTCCTTGGCAAGGTTCAAGTCAGCTTTGCTAACTAGGGTTATATAGTCAGATTCCATGTGCTTGCATGGTCTATTGTCGGTTAAAATAAACTACCGTATGAATGTTTTGACTTGTTTAAGCTTATGACACATATTTTGAAGTCTTGACTTTTATCTAACGTTTACTATTCAAATTATGATATTTACTTTTTATAACTCCTTTATGCATGAACTAAGTTTCTATTTACGTCGTAAGTATGTTTTCATCATATTCAGTACATCCTATAGTACTGACGCATATTTGGAGTTGCATCCTCTTGATGATGCAGATTCATGTTTCCTCCCTCAGATGCGTGGCTAGAGATTTCAGGCCACTTCCAGTCCGTTGTTGGTGAGTCTTCATAGTTCGAGGGCTAGTTATGAACTTAGTTAGGTTGTGGTTATTTACGTCCATACTTTGAGTTATCTAGGGTCTTGTCCTAGCAACTCCTTATGTTATATGTAGAGGCTCTTCAGACATAGACAGTATTCGAGTCTTCTTTCAAGTTATGTTTCGTTTTGACTTATTGTATATGATATGGGTTGCCTAACTTTATAATTGTGCTTCCGCTATATTTTCTTATGAATGACTGAGTATGCTATGACCAAGGGTCTCGGGTCCCATGTTACATCTATAGGGTAGCCTCAGGGCATGACAAACTTGGTATCAGAGCCTCAGGTTCAAGAGTCCTTGGATGTCTAAACACCGCATTGAGTAAAGTCTCTTTCATGGGTGTGAAGCGTGCACACTTATGAGAGAGAAGACGTGATATGTCTTACAAAAACATCACTTCTTTCATAATCATATCGTGCGATAGAGTTTAACTCTAATATCCCTCTAATCCTTTCCTCGTATGTTTCAGATTATGCCTCGACGTGCTATGCCTCACCAAGCCACTTGGAATGCTGCTCCTCCAGCCCCAGCCCTCGAGGTCATGAATGAGGAGTTAAGGAACACCATCCATAGCTAGCCCAGACCTTGGCCGCCCAGGACAATCAGCCAACTCCTATCCCTATCCACCCTCAAGGTGGGGTAGCGGCCCGAGTTCATGATTTTATCAGTATGAACCCACCGGAGTTCTGGGGTTCGAAAGTGAATGAGGATCCACTAAACTTTGTTGATGAAGTGAATAAAGTCTTTGATGTGATGCAAGTGGATGGTGTTTTCAGGCTTCTTGACTATTTCCACGAGTTGGTTTAATGACCCGTGGATCATTCCATGACCGTGGAACCTTCTCATGGTTTTTAGACAAAAAATTGAGTTCCAGGTCTGATTTCCACAGATGCAATCCACGGTTCATGGTTTGATCCACGAGCCGTGGATTCCTCTCGTGGTTTCTGTCTGTCATTTTGATAGACAGACACCCTTTAGTAAAATACTGATAAATTTTTACTTCGGACTGGTATTAATGCACGGTCAATAGAGTTGGAAGGAAAACTCAAATACCTTTAATTTGGTGGGTACTAGGTCACCTAACTCTTCATATATTCTAGAAGTTATGATCGTTTGAAGTTGACCCTTGAAAAATCATACACTAAAACTCAATCGGTAAGGAAGCTTTCAACTCAACTTTGAGCTACAGGTTCTTTATGACCCTACTTCATATCTAATACACTTCCCACACATAAGTATTGATATCAACACCTATTTACCATTTAAAATCATCTGGTTCGGATCTAACAATATTTGAAAATGGTCTGGATCTTAGCTTAGAATTTTCGGCGGGTTACACTTAGGAGTTAAAAGGGTGGGTAATTATAGAAATACCCCTGGGATTTAATTAGAGAAAAGCTAATTAAAAACATAGATCAGGTTCCACGGGTCCTTTCCATGGACCATAGAAGTAGTCACAGTTTGTGGATTAGTCTCCTAGTTCCTGAGCCCAAAGTTCCAGCTGCAGATAACTTTCCAGGGATCAACAGGACAACTTGTGGAAACATTCACGAGTCATAGAACCAATTCGTGGTTCCAAGGGACTTGACCACTTTCTTTATGATTTCCACGGGTTGGTTCCACGACCCATGGAAACAACCAGGAACCATATAACTGACCCATGGTTCTCAAACCTGAGGGTGGTCTGCAGGTTTGAAATCATGAATCCCTTCCATGACTCGTGGAAACTTTCACGGCTCGTGGACTTGACATGTGATCCCTAGGAGTTCAAAATCTTAGTAAGTTTCTGAGTTTAAAAGTTGAATTGAATTTTAGGATGTTACAACATCTCCCCCTTGGAATCATTCGTCCTTGTAACAAAGCGACTTTTTTGTTTCTCAACCTCTTAATCTGACGATCAAAAATCTCCACGGGAACTTCCTTGTAAGTAAGGCTATCATTCACATTAACATCTTCCGATGGATTAATCAAGGTCGGGTCACCAACACACTTCTTCAACAAGGAAACATGGAAAACTGGATGAATCGCTTCTAAATTCAATGGCGAATCCAACTCATAAGCCACCGTACCAACCCTCCTCAGAATCTGATAAGGACCTACATAGTGGGGACTAAGCTTCCCTTTCTTACCAAACCTCATCACACACTTCATGGGTGACACCTTCAGAAATACCCAATCATCAACCTCAAATTACAACTCTCTTCTCCTCACATCTGCATATGATTTTTGTCGACTCTGAGTGGTCTTTAATCTATCCCTAATAAGCTGCACTTTCTCCATAGTCTCATGAACCAAATCTGTACCAATCAAAGTTGCTTCACCTACCTTAAACGAATCAATAAGATATTTATACCTCCGCCCATAAAGTTCCTTATAAAGAGCCATCTAGATGCTAGAATGAAAGCTGTTGTTTTAGGCAAACTCGATGAGAGGAAAGTTATCATGCCAATTACATTTGAAATCAATCACACAAGCTCTCAACATATTCTTTAAAGTCTGAATAGTACGCTCTGCCTGGCCATCCGTCTGAGGGTGAAAAGTTGTTCTAAGCTTAACCTGTGTACCAAGACCTTTCTGAAATGACCTCCAAAACTGGGATGTAAACTGAGTACCCCTATCTGAAATTATAGACAAGGGAATACCATGAAACCTGACTATCTCCCGAATGTGGAGTCTGGCATAATCATATGTTGAATCATTAGTCTTAACAGCCACGATGTGGGATGAATTAGTCATTTGGTCGACACTCATCCAAATAGAATCATATTGACTTTCAGTACGAGGCAAACCAGTAATAAAGTCTATATTGATCGCTTCCCACTTCCAAGTAGGAAGATAAATATCCTAAGAAATACCACCCAGTCACTGATGCTCTACTTTCACTTGTTGGTAGTTGGGACACTTAGCCACAAAACTTGCTATGTCCCTCTTCATGACATTCCACCAATAGACTTCCTGCAGGTCACGGTACATCTCGGTGGAACTGGGGTAAATAAAATACCTGAAGCTATGAGCCTCTATCAAAATCCATTATCTCAACCCATCTATGTCAGAAATACACAATCGACCCTGATTTCAAAGCACACCATCTCCCCCTTGGTAAAAAACCTCCACCCTTTATTGATGGACCGCACCCTTTATCTAGTGCAAAATAGGATCACTGTCTTGCTTTTCTTTTACTTCAGCTACCAAAGATGATTCGGAACCATTTTGAACAATAACACCGCCTTCCGTCGTACCCATAAGCCAAACTTCCAAACAAGAAAGTCTATGAACATCCTTGGCCAATTCCTTCTTTCTGTCTTCAACTAAATACACACTACCCATGGACAACTACTAAACACATCCGCCACACCATTGGCCTTACCCAGATGGTAAAGCACACCCATATCATAATTATTAAGAAGCTCAAGCCATCTCCTTTGATGAAGATTCAATTCCTTTTGAGTAAACACATACTGAAGGTTTTTGTGATAGGTGAATACATCCACGTGGACACCATACAAGTAGTGTCTCCAAATCTTCAAAGCAAAAACCACGGACACTAACTCAAGATCATGATTAGAGTAGTTCTTCTCATGAATCATAAGCTATCTCAAAGCATAAGAAATTACTTTACCATTCTGCATCAACACACAACCCAAACCACTCCTTGAAGCATCACAATACACAACAAAGTCATCTAAGCCCTCGGGTAGAGCCAACATTGGGGTTATGGTCAATCTGGTCTTCAATTCCTGAAAGTTCTTCTCACATAGATCGGACCATTGAAATTTAACCTTCTTCTGAGTCAACTAAGTCAATGGAGAAGCAATCGAAGAAAACCCTTCCATAAATCTCCTGTAGTAACCAGCCAAACCCAAGAAACTCCTAATATTACATGGGGAAGTGGGTCTAGGCCAGTTCTTCACTGCCTAAATCTTTTGAGAATCAACTCGGATACCATCTCTAGTCACAATATGACCCATAAAAGCAACAAACTGCATCCAAAACTCACACTTTCTAAACTTAGCAAATACCTATCGATCCTTGAGAGTTTGCAACACAACTCTCAAATGGCCTTCATGCTCCTTCTCACTTCGAGAATAGATAAGAATATCATCTATAGAAACAATTACAAACCTATCCATATACTACTTGAACACACGGTTTATCAAGTCCATAAAGGCTTCAGGAGCATTCATTAAGCCAAAAGACATAACCACAAATTCATAATGACTATACCAAGTTTTAAAGGTTGTCTTCGAAATGTCACACTCTCGAACACAGAGCTGATGATAACCCGATCTAAGGTCGATTTTAGAGAAGTAACTGACACCCTGAAGCTGATCGAACAAGTCATCAATCCTAGGAATGGGATACTTATTCTTGATTGTGACCTTGTTCAATTGACGATAGTTGATACACATTCTGAGGGAACCATCTTTCTTTTCCATGAATAGGACCGGAGCACCCCATGGAGAGATGTTGTGTCGAATGAAACCCTTATCAAGGAGGTCTTTCAACAGATCCTCAATTGCTTAAGTTCCACAGGAGCCATTCTATAGGGAGGAATAGAGATAGGATTTGTATCTGGATGAAGATCTATCCCAAAGTTGATCTCCCGCTCGGGAGGGACTCTGGCCAAATCCTTGGGAAACACTTCTTAGAACTCATTCACAATATGAACAGACTGAAGGGATGGTGTTTCGGACTTCGTATCCATAACCCAAACTATATGATAAACATAACCCTTAGAAATTATCTTCCTAGCCTTAAGGTAAGATATAAAATGACCTTTGAAGAATGGGGGACTACCTGCCACTCTAAGACAGGTTCATTTGGAAACTTTAAACTGATAACTCGAGTACGACAATCAACAAAAACATAAAAAACATACAACCAATCCATACCAAGAATAATATCAAAATAAGTTATCTCCAACTCTACTAGATCCACTGAACTAACTCTATGAAGGACTGAGATAGGGCAATTTTGGTAGATTCTTTTGGCTAGGACTGACTCACCGACAGGAGTAGAAACACAAAAGGGTTCTACAAGATGATCCGGACAAACCTCAAACTTACAAGCAACATAAGGGGTCACAATAGACAAGAAGGCATCGGGATCCAATAAAGCATAAAGATCAAGAGAGAAGACTTTTAACATACTAGTAACAATGTACGGTGAACTCTCCTGGTCCTGGAGAGAGGACATTGCATAAAGGCAATTCAGGCACTGACCACCATAACTAGAAGCAGTGCCCTACTGGGCCGGTTGACCTCTTGGGGCGGCTGGAGCAGACTGGGTCCTAATACCTCCCTGTCCCTTCTTAGATGAAGGGAAATCTCTAATCATGTGTCCAGCGTGACCACACCCAAAATATGCACCTGTGCCATAACGACACTCTCTCAGGTGATTCTTCCCACACTTTTTGCAAATAGGGTGGGAAGATCCCTTTGCAAAACTCCCCTGAGACTGTGAATAGGAACCAGATCCTCAACCAGTCTAATCATGATGATGCCTGGGAGCCTGGGTAGGGGCACCAGTAGAAGAATGAATGGGTCCTGATGATTTCTTCTAGAACAAGGAGCGATGTCCTCCTCCGTACCTTTGATGGCCAAAACCTGAACTCTCTGATCTACCCCTCTTGTTCTCCCTTGCCATCTCCCTCAATTTGTCTCCCTCAATTTGTTTCCCTCAATTTGATGGGCATGAGTCATAAGTCAGGAAATATCCATGTCACCCAAAATATCACGGACCTACACTCTTTCTTCACCATATTCGACACTCCATAAACGTACTTATCTCATCCCACGGACCATCCACCTTTGAAGGAGACTACCTAGAAAGCTGGGTGAACTTCAATCCATACTCTTGAACTATCATGGAACCTCACCTCAAATTCACAAATTCTTCGGCCTTAGCTTGCCTCAACTCCCTTGGGAAGATCTGGTCAAGAAAATCCCTTTCAAAGAATTCCCAAGTCATAGGGACCACATCCGTAGCCCTAGCATCTTTCCATTGAGTAAACCAGATATGAGCCATGTCCTTGTGTTGATAGGAGGCTAGCTCAATACCATTAAGTACAACAACTTGCATCACACCAAAAATCTTTTTTACCTCATCCATGAAGTTTAGTTGCTCCTCACCCACATTCGTACCCCAGAACTTGAGTAGATTCATGCGAACAAAGTCTCAAACTCGGGCCACTATCACCCTACCTTAGGGGTAGACGGGAATAGGAGCCTGCTGATTGGCTTGAGCGACCATAGTCTGGGCTAGCATATGAATAACATTTCTAAACTCGCATTAGTGACCTCAGGGTCAGGATTCGGAGGATCAACACTTCAAGCAGCTCGGCGAGGCATAGCATGGCGAAGAGGCATAACCTGAAATGCATAAACAACGGATTAGAGGTTTAATATAGTTAAACTCTATCGCACAATAATAATCAAGAAAGAAGTGAAGTTTTTCCTAAGACACCTCATAGATTCTCTTTCATAAGCGTGGCGTGCTTCACACACATGAAAGAGGATCTACTCGATGTGGCTTTTAGACACCCTAGGACTCTTGAACTTGAGGCTCTAATACCATGTTTGTCATGCCCCGAGGTTACCCCCTAGACATAACACGGGACCTTGGACCACAAGTTCCCCAAGTTAACCCTTTGTCGTAGCATACTCAGTTATTCATAAGAAAATATAGGAGAAGCATAAATAGAAAGTTAGGCAACCCAATCGATAGATGATAAAGTCAAGATGGAACATAGTTCAAAGAGAGACTCAAATATTGTCTATGTCTGAAAAGCCTCTACACATGACATAAGGAGTTGCCAGGACAAGACCCTAGCTAACTCGAAGTACGAAAGTAAACAACCATAAACTAACTAGGATCATAACTAGACCTTGAACAATGAGGACTCACCAATACTGACTGCAATGGCCTGCGGTTTCTAGCCACCTGCCTGACGGAGGGAACCCGAATCTGCATCATCAAGAGGATGTAGCGCAAAATATGCGTCAGTACTATAGAATATACCGAGTATGTGAGATATTCATGATTATGATAAAACATATTTAAAATATGCTTAAAATGAGATTATTCATATAAAGAGATAGCATAAGCATATATCAAGATATAAGATATAAAATATGAAGTTAAGTTAAGATTCAAAGTATAGTATCATATAACTTCATAGCTTAAAAATAATCATAAGGGAGTTTCTCTTAACTGACATAAACCAAGCTGAGCTACATGGAGTCCAGTGACATGCACCCACACTGAAAAAAGTTGTCCTAACTGGTCAAGGTTAGAACCATGTCATAAGGATCCTTTCATAAGCCACGGAGGACAACCTACGGTGGCAACATAGTTTTGGACATGGGTTATCTTGAACCCTCATCGCTCGATGCTAAATACTACTCCCAAAACATATATAGCGTAGGGATCACATACATGTGACATATGTAGATGTCAAATCTTGTTCATAAACATGTTCATAACCCAGATCTTCATGCTACACACGAACCTTAGTTTAGAAATTGATTCATGAGCATTTATGGCACATCGGGTGTCTTGTCTTGCATAGTAATTTATAACTTGAAAACTTACATTTCTCTAGTTCAATTTCATAATAACATATACTTTCAGAGAACATAGGAACTAGGCATGCACTTGCTTGAAATTCATGAAAATATGTTATCAAATCCCCAATTTACTCTAATCAATTCATGCATGTAGAATTTTCTATGATTAACCTTCAATTCATGAAATAGGAGTTCACATGTAAAAACCATGCAAAATCATGCAATTTAATAGTAATTTCATAGTAAAATCATGAGAAGACAATTTATAGCACAGCCCATAAGAATTTGAGTAAGAACCCTAATTTGAATGTTTATGAAATCTAAAATAGAATTTCGGGTTTTTGGCAAAGGGTGAGTAATTATGGAAATACCCCAGGGATTTAATTAGAGAAAAGCTGATTACAAACTCGGCTTAAGGTTCCATGGGTCCTTTCCACGTACCGTAGAAGTAGTCACGGTTCATGGATTAGACTCGTGGTTCCTGAGCCCAAAGTTCTAGCTGCGGATAACTTTCCACGGATCAACAGGACGGCTCGTGGAAAATTCCACTAGTCATAGAACCAATTTGTGGTTCTAGGGGACTTGACCACTCTCTGTCTGATTTCCATGAGTTAGTTCCATGACTCGTTAAAATATCCATGAACTGTAGAACTGACCCATCATTCTCAGACCTGAGGGTGGTCTGCAGGACTGAAATCATGATTCCCTTCCATGACTCATGGAAACTTTCACGGCTCGTGGTCTTGACCCCTGATCCCTTGGAGTTCAAAATTTTAGTAAGTTTCTGAGTTTAAAAGTTGAATTGAATTCCGGGGTGTTACATATGCCTAACCATATCTCGACAAATCAAGCATATATCTCGTGTGTTCTATCGAATCATCATGAGTAAGCAATAACCAACCAAATCAACTTGGGTGAGTTGGCTATTTCTAGCTCCAACTGTTAGATGGGGATTTCTGGTGAATTGAGCTATTCCTAGCCTCAACCTAGAGTGAAATCCCAAATCCCCACTATTGAACCTTCCCGAATTAAAGAACTCCTCTCTCAAATAAGAACCCAATTTAATATGCTAAGTCAATGTTTGCAACCATTAACTATAAATTCAAGCATGGAGGATTCAGTAGACCCATATAATTAAGCAAGAGCAAATACAAAACTTGAATTCAATACCCAAACAATTATTATTTCTAATACAAAATCCAAATCTCAAGTCAACAATCACACCTACAAATTAGCAATTAAGAACAAGAGTTTAAGAATGTAAACTAAGGATTTTACAATAAAGAGCATCCAAATCTTCACTCCTATGGTGTTGGTTGATGAACTTGCTCTCCAAACTTTGCCAAAAGTTGTGAAAAATAGCCAAAGATGCCTTCCAAAATGGCAGAGGAGAGTTTTGTATGTATTGGGGTTTACACAAAGGTGAAATGTCATTTCTACCCATTTTCATGTTCAGGCGCAGTGAAGTGCCATCACGCTAATTCAGCGCTATCGCGCTCCAGGGAATTATTTTGGTCAGTGCAATCGCGCTATCTTGGCGCGATCGCGCCCTTGTCTTTAACTGGCGTTGACCACTTTTCTCTGCAGTGCCATCATGCACAAGCTTGTCCTCTGCCTTTAGCGCCATTGGCGCCAGTCCAGTGCGATCGCGCTGAGTTGCCCAGATTTCCAGAATTTTTTCCATCTTGACTTGTTTTCATCCGATTCCGCATCGATCACTTCTAAATCATATACACTTGAATAATAGAAGCAAATCATGTCAAATGCACTATTTTCTCTCAATTAGGATGGAAAAAGTGTAAGATTAAAGGCTAAATAAGTTGGTAAAGTATTGACTTATCAAACCCCTAAACTTCAACTATTGCTTGTCCTCAAGCAACTAAAAATTCTAACACAAGAGGCACACAACACAAGTGCAATGAAAATCAATATAAGTCGAGGAAAACCAATTTCAAGCACCAAGCGTGACTTCGGTTGGTACAAATGATTAGTCAATCACATGAAAACCTAATATAAGCATTCCCCTCTATTCAAAACACAATTCAAGGTTGAAATAGAACTTTAAGAATAACCAAGCGACAACAACCAATCCTTAAGATGTGACTCAAACCACCAGCTTATCAAAACATGCTCAATTGACTCATTTTCGGAATTTATCAATGTCACCAACTATCCTAATATGCTTGCCCTCACGAGAAAGAAAGTCACAAAAACACATTATGTACAAGGGACAAATACATACACTCACACTCGCAAAGAATTTCAAGTGCTAACAAGTATCAACCATAGTCTTGCCCTTATTTTCATTCGCCACTATCTCAAGAACAATCGGTCGGAGATCTCAAAGGGCTTTTCTAAGATTGTAATGTAGGCTCGGGGACGGGTAGAATATGCATTTGGATTCAAGTGACTACATCCTCCTCAAACTCTACACAACTTTTTCAATTCAAAACCAAGGCCACTTCTTTCATTTTCATCCAACATAGGGCACCATTTCACTTATTTTTATTTGAAGCCCCAATTCTTATCATTTTATTCACCTTGGAGGATTTTCTTTCTTTCCTTTCCTCTTTGCTTTTCTGTTCAAGCATCTTTCTTGGCAATTCTTTTTATGCAACAAACCAAGATAAGCTCAATTAGCACTCCTCCAAGGTACCTTTTATCAACCCCCAAACTTAGGCTTTTAGCCTCGATTTCACACTTGTGGAGCTCAAGGAGGGACATGTTCAAGAGAGGGATTCATTGTCAAAATGGTTCAAGGCTTGTACCGAGGTTGCCAAAGAAGAGGTATTAGACTCAAGAGGGGTGACTAATGATTCAAGTTAAGTGCAATGGTGGCTTTTAAGGCTAAGTAGGCTTCAATAATAAAAAATAAGGCCTAAGATCATTTCTCCAACCAAGAGTAATCAAGACTAGCATTAAAGACTAACCGGGTAAGTTCTAATTAGCACAAGCAAGCACAAGAATTATTCAACTAAACCTCACGACACATGGCATGCGAATCATTCAAGAAGGATTAATTTTAAGTTCCTAAACAAGAATAAAAAGGAGCCACATTTTCCATTATCACCACTAATGAGTTAAGAGTCACAAAAAGATCAAAAGAGTTGTCACAAAGTCACTCTTTGCCATGCAATTTTTACAAAAAATTTCGGAGAGATATGCCCATTTCCATTTGCATGCAAGACTAACTCCATTAGTACCAAACAAGTCACGATTCAAAATTATCTCGAAAGATGATGATTTGCCCTTAAGAATGACATCACCCAATCTATCATAGGGACAAATCATCAATCTAAATCGATATGGGCACTTAGGCAATTTCATCTAGACTAATGGGAACTCAGACTTCCCCTGGCTCCACACACCAAACAAGGCAACGGTTTCCCTTAAGAATGTCATCACTCGATCTATCATTGGGAACCTTCACTAAAACCAACTATAAACAAAATTAAAGAAGCTACGAAAAAAATAAAAAAAGTAACAAAAGAGACTAATCCAACAACATTTCAACAAACAAACCCGGCGAGAGCACAATATCCAAAACAATCCCGACAAGGGTATAAAATCTAAGTCTAAACAACATAATCCCGGTAAGGGCACAAAACAAGTATCAAAAATCCCACATAAGCATAACCCAAATGCTGCCTCCCCCAACTAAAATCCACTGCACTTCCTTTAGTGCATAAATCAAAAATGAAATACGGAGAAAGTAGTATGAGAGGCTCCCTGAGATGTAGCTAGAGAGGGCTTGATGGAGCACCACCATCACCGTGAGTCGTGGAGACATCATTCCCATAATCCTCGGTATCTAAACCCCCACAAAAACTCTTTATACTCTTCCACATCCTCTTCAGCAATTATCTCTTTCTTTGTCCCTTTTCTTCTGATCCTCAAGGTTGTCATTCATTGCTTTCATTTTCTTCTCTTGTTCCTCAAACTTCTTTTCCAACCTTTGCTGACTCTCCTAAATCTTGTTTTGATGGTTAACCACATCATTCAATGTTTTAATCTGGGTCTCAGGTGGTCTCGAAGGAATGCTAGTGGCCAATCCACTAATGGATGTCTGAACTATGGGTATCTGAGTGGAGAGGTGTTGGAATGGTCTAGGTATGGATTGGGGTTTCCATAAAGGTGAAATGTCATTTCTGCCCATTTTCACATTCAGGCGCAGTGAAGCGCCATCACGTTAATGCATCTATCGCGCTCCAGGGATTTACACTAGTCAGCGCAATCGCGTTATCTTGGCGCGATCGCGCCCTTGTCATTGAATGGCATTGACCACTTCTCTCTGCAGTGCTATCACACTATCCCAGTGCCATCACACACAAGCTTGTCCTCCACCTTCAGTGCCTTTGGCACCAGTCTAATGTGATCGCGCTGAGTTGCCCAGATTTCAAGAATTTATTCCATCTTGACTTGTTTTCACCTGATTCTGCACCGATCACTTCTAAATCACATACACCTATATAATAGAGGCAAATGATGTCAAATGCACTATTAACTCTCAATTAGGATGGCAAAAGTGTAAGCTTAAAGGCTAAATAAGTTGGTAAATTACTGACTTATCACCGCCCATACAACTGGAGCGTACACTGAGCATACAACAAACAAGGGTGGAATCAGGTCACAATATGCATGATGATGATGAATATGGTGTGATAATAGAATCGTATGTTACCCCCTCCGGTACCTATAAGGCCCAATAGAGGCAGGATCTATAGAAGACTCTTTCCCGATTACCTATGCTATGACGTACACCCCTCCTCCAAGCACTCTGCGTCGGCCCATAGCCTGTGGCCCAGGAATGGAAGGGTCCACGGAGGTCTACTCATAGACCATAAACTAAAAAACGGTGAACCTCAAAGTGTAACTCAATAATCATAACCTCATAAAACATACCCAGCTTCGACCTTGGTCTAAATCAATAGTAGTAATCTGAAAAACCCGTCATAGGGTGCCCGAAGTGTATTCGGGTCTAAATCAGTAATCAAGTCTCAATAACGCTTATAAAGGGTGCGTAGAGCATAGCTGGGTTTAAATCGGTAGCAAAACAACTCTAGCGCCCGGCCTTGCCGAGTGTAGTATAGTCTCAAAATTAGTAGTAAAGCAGGTCTAGCGCCCGACCTCGTTGAGTCTAATGTAAGTATGAAAAATTGGTGATAAAATCACTATAACATCTCTTTTATAATCTTTTACACCAAAAGTGGGCCTTTTGGGCCATGCAATGTTTAGAAAACGCTTGTAGTAGGCCCGAAACCAAAACAGTAGTAAAACATGCAGCGAAACCTTTTAAATAAATGACATGCTCGCAAATAATAGATTAGCCCAAACTGGCTCACAAACATTCCTATAGGCCCTACACAGGCACAAGCAGCTCTACAACACAAATAACCAGCCTAAAGTAAGTTCACAATGTCCGGGACTCACGGGCATTCCAAAATATTCCACCGTCTATGATCCAGAGGCATAAACAAAGGCCACACAGGGTCACAAGGTTAATATAGCAATACTACACGAATACTACAACCAACGTATGAAATAAATGAACAGAAAAAGGAGGACAAGGTCTGAGGGTATCAATCCTAGAAAACCAACCCAAGGATGCTAATTAATACAGTTATAGCCTATATACGCAGAGTCTGGGTAGGGAAAGTCATAACCTACCTATCATCCGACTACTACCTACGAGAATGGCATCGTCCAAGATTGAACTGCTTCGAGAAGCTCCAATTCATGAAAATACTATCAATACATTAAAATATGCGTCAAAATAAGACTGACGATACCTATATTGCTATAATAATAGCCGGGTCAAAATCTTGGTCAAAGCGGGCTCGTGGGGCCCACAACCCAAAACCAGAGATGAAAAAGCACAGGACAATCACAACACTCCCACGAGTACATGCTCCAAAATTGAGCCAATTCTAGCCAAGAATGCCCAAAACAGCCTGCAAAAAAGGAGAATTAAAGAGGGAATTTCAAGAATAAAATCGGAATTAAAGAGAGAATTTGCTTACCACAAGGAGAGAACTCAAGTCAATAGAGTGAATTCCTCGAAGTCACGAGCATGCAGTCCCAACAACAACAACAACAACCAAGAATTTCCACAAGCTTTAAGAAGGTCATCAATGGAGGTCAACAATGGATAAGAATCTTCTTGGGGAAGAAGATGACTTACCCCAAATGAAGAGGGAGCAAGAATAAGTATCACTTGGTGAATTCCTGGGTCAAGAACTGGTGTGGTAACTATTTATAAGAAGGGAATTGATTTTGGCGTGAGAGAGAAATGATAAAATGGTCTAAAAAATTGAGGAGAGGGCTTTATAAGTTGCAGGTCAGCGCAATCGCGCTTCTTTGGCACAATCGCTCTAAAGGAAGGATCACACACAAGCGCAATCGCGCTGCCTCGGTATGATTGTGCTGAAGGGAAAATCACAGGCTAGCAGAATCGCGCTAAAGGACACCATAAGTAGAAAAACCAGCAACAACAAAAACTTCTACGGGGCATTCCAGGCACAATAGAAACCCGATACTCAAAAACCAATAGAGCTATTAGAGTGGAAACGACATTACGAACTCAATGAAATTGACAAAATTTTCATACGAGGTCATCTCGGAGGAATGTTGACCCAAGTCAACACTAACTACAATCAACCAAACACCCGAAATGAGCCCGGATCACCTGGGACCCAAACCAACCACTTATTTAACAAAAACTTGACATTCTAGAGCTAACTACGCTAACGGAATTTCCGCTTGAGGCCGTCTTCTCCGAATATTGACCAAAGTCAACCAAACAAGCCTAATTGGCTTGAAAACACAGAATGAGAGAGAATTCCAAGTTGAAAACCTCTCGGATCTCGACCAAAGGTCCTACTAGACCAAAGTCCATAATGTGGAGCTAACGGAAATGTCAGAATTTGATTCCGAGCACGTTCACCAAGAATGTTAACTGAAGTCAACAATTTCCAAAGTTCAGAACTCTAAAATAAGGAACATCCAAAAAGACCAAACAAACGGCCCAGGCACCAAACTATCGGTCCCAGCAAGCCATAAAGGACTTAGGGTCACTACAAGAAAGATCTAACAGTACAAGAAAGGCGAAAATATGTAAATGATCGGAAGGGTCATTACATCATCTATTATTATAAAAGACTTTCATCCCCGAAAGTTAGGAAAGAAGGAATCACTAGAGATCTAAGAACAGCGGATACGAAGCCCTCACTACTCTCTCGAACAACCCGAGTAGCCTCCTTGATCGGATGGTACCTAATAAAACGGAACCCAAGAAAACAACCGAGCCTTAACTCCTTACTAGCCGAGCTAGAATCCAACCCTTAGCTCCAAAACTCCAAAGACCTTCCAACCTAAACTGACCCTCGATAATCTTAACTGGAAAGAACCAACATAATACAAAAACTAGGGAGCCAAGGTGATTAATACACAGAACTCTAATCCTCAAAACCATAACCAAGTGCATCAAGAAAGCCATCAACCCAAAACTCTAACTCATGAACCCGTTAATCCGCAAAACCCTTTATTCTGACCCAAATCCTATTGCACCATAATCATGAAACTTCATCTAAGTCGAACACTCAAACTACCCTTGAAATAACAACTGACACACTAGAGATCCATAGTTCCCGCTTATACGCTACCACGAATGAAGACACTTTTTTTCTCAAGGTCTTTCCAACCCAAGCTATAGTCTACTAGCCTTTGCCACCCAAGATAAGAACCCATAGCATATAATTGAAAACTAGAGTTACATGTCCCGACTAACCATCAATCAACGAATGAACACTTTTGCTAACATCAAACTAGATAATTGAACCCAACTGAACAACCTATTTAAACCCTACAGAAGCTTGCACACCAAGGTTGGGAAAGGCATATATGAACACCCTGTATTGACAAAAAAAATTACCAACTGTAGAACGAATCCAACCTCGTTGAACCATGTAAAGTCTGAATCAATTGAAAACGAATGCACCAGGGCAACCTGCCCAACATACCAAAACCAAAACCAGGATCCTGCAAGAAGTGTGGTAAGCCTACCACGAAGGCCGTAGTCATCACTAAGCTCCAAACTTTAAGGAGTACTACTGCTACTTTAAATACTCGAACACTATTTGGAGTTGACATCACCTTACTAACCTCACTTCGGAAAGAAGTCCACCATGCCATGAATATTAAGTCAAAACACCCCATAGGCAAAGTAAAAAAGGTGCCTGGGGTTCAAGGTTTCCATCTAGCCATAGAAGTTTTTGCATATACCTTCAACTCATCCTTTTGGATTGAATCAACTGCTCTGTCGTATCAGCACGCAAGCCAACCATCCCGAAGAATACCACATACCAAACTTTCAGTTCATACTGGTCGATTCTAACCAACACTAGAATCCCACATCAAAGACAACCCTTGAAGAATTAACTAAGCAAGCTTTCAAACTCTCGGCAAATGAAGGTGACCATCAGTCTCAAAGTACCATTAGAACCCAAAATGGCCTCGCTAGTCTTAACCTGCACAACCTGATCACATATAGTATACACCACTGCTAAATCTCAAACTTATGCTACTGATTCTGTCCAACCATGGTAGAAGGAACCTCGTACTATCTAGAACACTAATGAAATCTAGAATATCCAGCATGATCCAATGGTTAGCCAAGGACTGGATATCCAAGGCTAACTACCACCCCAAAACTAAAATTGCGAAGCCAAGTTGCCCGCACCCACTGCCTCCTAGCATAAGGATGCTGCAATTAAAGAGAAGCTTCCACAAACTATCTGGTGTACCCTGCTAGACCATAATTCTGAAATCCAACTTCGATTTGCCAATTGATGCCTCTGTTGAAACCCATACATAGACCCATATGCTATCGATGAACACTCATGTATGGAGCCTACTAGACTCTAAATATACAATACATCCAATCCATAGATGCTACTGAAGCTTGGGTCTTCCTAAAGAGTGTAACCAGGAAGCCACAGCAAACTGAATTCGGTCAAAACAATTCAAACGCACACAAGCCAGAGCAACTCACAGTCGTCACCTCAGTCACTACTAAAACACATAAGCATGAACAAGGAGTCATATCGCTAAATTATCAACTAATCAAAACCCTTCCTTAGCATACACTGAACCTTACAAACTCTTTCTCAAATAAAACCTGGAGCCATTCCCTTAGCTCCCAAATCTATATTGTCAAAAACTCAATAAGGCAGGAGAAGAATAGGCCGGATGCCCAACTCACCCAAAATGCTACGAATACCACTCAACCACAAGGGTACGGTTAACACTTAGCCAAAAAGTCATAGTCAAAACTCAACCACAATGTTGCAATCAAAAACTCAACCAGAGTACTATGATCAAAATTCATTCCAACTAGAACTAGGGAAAAACAATAAGATAACCCAACCAGACTAGAGCTGAAGGATACTGTGGAAACAACCCGCATACATGCTAACCTCCTAAACTAACCAAACAAAGAGGATCAATTCTAATCACTCAAAAAACAAAACCAATCTATGCTCGCTAGCATAACTGACACCATATAACTCAAGACAGAAGCTCAATCCCTAGCACAACCATCGGTAACACCAAACCAACACAAGAAATTCTAGCAAATGCTAGATAACAGCCTAGGCAACAACCATCTAGGACCACTTAGAAACGGGAGACTCAACACAACACTAGAACCACGATGAAACTCGAACTAGAACCAACATGATAAGAGACTAACAAGACCTACCCACGAGCCACAACTCTGGGTAAACACCTCTCAAGGACAACTCACCCTATCAACTACTAAAGAATAATCTACTAAGGAAATTTATGCATAGATACTATAATCCAAGTAGTCAAATAACTAAACACATAGCAGGTAGGCATATAAACAAATGTATGGAAGAAAGGATAGCATTGCAATACGAACAGTACTATCACTAAACAAAGGTAATAAAAGTCATACCTGGAGCAACGATATTAGGAATCTCAACCTCTGGTCGACCAAAAAGGGCATCAAACTGATGAGATCTAACTCTGGAGTAAGTAGTCAAAGCTGAAGGCTCAATCATCCCTCGCCGAGGACAATCTCTATAAACGTGACCCATCTCCCTATAATCATAACAACCAGGCTAACTGAGATACGCAATGGTAGGGCAATCCTTAGAAAAGTGGCCACGTTCACCGCACCAACAATAACCTTTACCTGAACCACTGGATTGAAAGCCACCTCTAACCATCTAGGGACCACCCCTACTACCCTGCACTATACCTCTGGTCGGTGGCATGGAAGCCCTGGGAGAAAATACTTATGGACCCTGCTGACTGGAAGGTGTGATCGTGGGACAATCCCTAAAAAAGTTCCCACGCACACCACATTGAAAGAAAATCCTAATGGGTACATACGGGCAAGAAGTTTTCACGAAACCTGACCAGCCACCACGGCCTACACAACCTGAAAGTATACCTCGACGAACATGACCCGTACCAAATCCACTCTGCTCGACATACCCTATACCACCACCCTCTGAAACCTATGGAGTAACTGAAATTGGATGGGTAGATAAGAAGCAATGGAACCTATCTCTTGTGAAAACCCCCCTACCTTGAGTCTGAGAACCTTGGGAACTATCTTGGCGATGATGTTTCTTAGCACTACCTCTATAAGCCTAGCAACATAAGCCCTTAATAGCCCAAGCATGATCCACTACCTAAAGTAAGGTCATCACAACTATAACCAAATGCTCGATCGCCAAATAGAGCATTGAAATCACACTTCCAACAAAGATCTGAACCCTATCAAACTCTGAAGGTACAGTCCTGGCAGTACGCCTAACCATCTCATGAAATCTTGCCTCATAGTCCAACACCAACATACAACCCTACTGAATAACTAGAAGCTCAACCCTAACTGAAGCATTGCTCGGAGAACCGGGGACTGAAATACACTCAAAGTCCTAGCCATGGTGCCCTGAATAACTGGATTAGCATGAAACCTTATTGGAGGTTGGGCTGTCCCTACACCCTCTATCTGATGTGGTGAACTCTCTCTCTCTGAAGTCTTGGCATGGACGAAAGCATCAAAGCAATAGGCACAGAAGACTCAACATCACTCGCTGCCTAACTAGCCTAAGGCATATGAGAAGGAATGACACAACTGAAGTTTAGAAGTCAACAAAGCCAGGAACGCATGATAAGGAGCCAAGAAGATGAAGCTTTTCGTAACAATTCCATGTAGCCTCCTGCAGATAGGATACGAACGTCATCGTACCGATCTGCGAGATGCTACTTAGACACTTGCTTCTATACCATGACACTGGTGAACCTAGACTCTGATACCAAGCTGTCACGACCTGATTTCTCAGGTCATGATGGCACCTACAACCCCCCAGTAGGTGAACAAATACATGTACCTCTGAATGATTAGTAATGGGCTACTACATAACTAATACGCACAATAAGCATAAATAAGCAAAAGAAGAATATAAAGATAAGGACAAAGCGAAAGCAATAACCAGAATATATACATAAGGAACCTACACCAACTCCAAGACTTGGTGTCGACAGTACAGAAGCTTCTAATAGAAAACAAGTGCTAGAAGTAACAAAATGATAAGTACAACTCTCCAAATATACAAAGAGTAACAGTACAAAAGATGAGATGTGGTCAAGTTCCAATCGTCAGGCGCTCACCCTAGTCTGGAATATCCAAAAGTTGCACGAGTCTACAATGCGATCAATAGCAAAATCTCACACTAATATCTGTATCAAAAAGATGCATAAGTGTAGTATGAGCACCAATTTCTAAGCAACGGGTAACCAGTAGGCATCATCAGTCGACTGAGCATATATAAGATATAAAAATAGTAAGTAGTAGATAACATGAAAGCAATAACCGAAGCAAATAGGGAAGCACATGGAAACTAGCACGGAGAATATCCAATAAAGAGTTATAAGCATATATGCTAGCATTGAAGATATATATATAACACCGAACACAAGTGAAGGAAAGAAAAATGCACCTGGAGTCCTTGCAACAACAATATATATAAAGAGAAAGAGTTTAGAAACATGGTTGTATACCGGTAACCTCAAGTAAAAGGGAAAAAGGAAAGCAAGCCAACATGATCAATTAAAAATCATACACTAACGGAAACATGCTTGAAAACATCAATTTCAAAATAGGAATAGGCATAGAACAACCTCTCAAGTATAATCCTAGTATAGAATAACTAAACCACAGTAACCGAGAGCTACTACTAAAAATCATGGTAAAGAATAGGACCAGAAACCCACAACAGCTCAGAATACCACACAATAGTGCCTCAATAATACAAAACTCACTAGCCACTCAATAATCAAAGTCCAATATTCATAGCCTCAACAGGATAAAAACTGCAAATCCACCAGAACCAAAGACCATAACCATCTCTATATAGCGACATGAGTAATATAATCTACGTCCTAACAGCCACCCACACAATCGAGGAATGTAATCAAGTGAATACAAACCCTCTGGCCGCCCATACAACTGGAGCGTACACTAAGCACACAGCAAACAAGGGTGGAATTGGGTCACAATATGCATGATGATGATGAATCTGGTGTGATAATAGAATTTTATGTTACCCCCTTCGGTACCTATAAGTCCCAATAGAGGTAGGATCCACGGAAGGCTCTTTCTCGAGTACCTCATCTATGTCGTACACCTCTCCTCCTAACACTCTACATCAGCCCTTAGCCTGTGGCCCAGGAAAGGCAGGGTTCATGGAGGTCTACTCGTAGACCACATACTAATAAACCACGAACCTCAAAGTGTAATTCAATAATGTAACCTCATAGTACAGGCCCGGCTTTGACCCAGGTCTAAATTAGTAGTAGATATCTCAAAAACCCATCACAGGGTGCCCGAAGTGTGTTCAGTTCTAAATCAGTAATCAACTCCTAATAACCCTAATAAAAAAGGTGCCTAGAGCATAGTCGGGACTAAATCGGTAGTACAATAGCTCTAGCGCCTGGCCTCGCTGAGTCTAGTGTAAGTATGAAAAACCAGTGATAAGATCACTATAACATCTATTTTACAATCTATTATACCGAAAATGGGCCCCTCAAGCCATGCAAAATTTAAAAAAGGTTTGTAGTCGGCCCGAAGCCAAAACAGTAGTAACATGTTGGGAAAAACCTTTTATATGAATGACATACTCGCAAACAATAAATTAGCCTAAAATGGCTCACATTCCTATCAGCCCTGCACACGCACAAGCAGCCCTACAACACAGATAACCAGCCTAAAGTAGGTGAACAATGTCGGGGACTTGCGGATATTCCTAAGTATCCCACAATATATGGTCCAGAGGCATAAACAAAGGCCATACAGGGCCACAAGGGTAATATAGCAATACTACACAAATACTACAATCAACGTATAAAATAAATGGATAGAAAAGGCGGACATGGTCTGAGGGTACCAATCCTAGAAAACCAACCCAAAGATGCTAATTAATACAGTTATAGCCTATATATGCAGAGTCTAGGTAGGGAAAGCCATAACCAACCTGTCGTCTGACGACTAGCTGCGGGAACAGCATCATCCAAGCTCGACTTGCTCTGAGAAGCTCTAATTCATGAAAATACTATTAACACAATAATCTATGCATCAAAATAAGACCGACGATACCTATATTGCTATAATAATAGTCGGGTTAAAATCTGAGTTAAAAGCGGGCTCGCAGGGCTTACAACCCAAAACTGGATATGAAAAAGCACACAATAATCACAACACTCCCATGAGTGCATGCTCTAAAATTGAGCCGATTTTAGCCAAGAATAGGGGCCCAAAACAGCCCGCAAAGAAGGAGAATTAAAGAGGGAATTTCAAGAATAAAACCAGAATTAAAGAGAGAATTTTCTTCCCACAAGGAGAAGAATCAAGTCAACAGAGTGAATTCCTCGAAGTCACGAGCATGCAGTCCCAACAGCAGCAACTATAACCAAGAATTTCCCCAAACTTTAAGAAGGTCATCAATGGAGGTCAACAATGGAGAAGAAGCTTTTAGGGGAAGAAGATGACTTACCCCAAATGAAGAGGGAGCGACAATAAGCGTCACTTGGTGAATTCTCGAGTCAAGAACTGGTTTAGGAACTATTTTGGAGAAGGGAAATAATTTTGGAGTCAGAGAGAAATGATAAAATGGTCTGAAAAATTGAGGAGAAGGCTTCATAAGTTGTAGGTCGCAGACCAGCGCAATCATGCTGCTTTGGCGCTTTCGCGCTGAAGTAAAGATCACAGACCAGCGCATCCTGCTGCCTCGGTGCGATTGTGCTGAAGGGAAAATCACAAGCTAGCGCGATTACGCTGCCTGGGCGCTATAGCGCTGAAGGACACCAGAAGAAGAAAAACCAGCAACAAAAAAAACTTCTATGGGGCATTCGGAGAACAATCAAAACCTGATACTCAAAAACCAATAGAGCTATTACAGTGGAAATGACGTTCTGGACTCAACGGAATTGATGAAACTTTCATACAAGGTTGTCTCGGTGGACTGTTGACCCAAGTCAACACTAACTACAATCAACCAAACACCCGAAATGAGCCTGGCTCACTCGGGACCCGAACCAACCACCTATCTAACCCAAACTCGATATTCGTGAGCTAACAGCGCTGATGGAATTTCCATTCGAGGCCGTCTTCTCCAAATGTTGATCAAAGTCAAACAAACAAGCCTAACTGGCTTGAAAACACAGAACAAGATAGAATTCCAAGCTGAAAAGCTCTGCGATCTCGACCAAAGGTTCTACTAGACCAAAGTCCATGCTCCAGAGCTAATAAAACTCTCGGAATTTGATTCCGAGCATGTTCACCAAGAATGTTGACTGAATTCAATAATTTCCAAAGTTCAAAGCTCTAAAACCAGGAATGGCCATAAAGACCAAACGAATGGCTCGGGCATGGAACTATCATTCCCAGCAAGCCATAAATGACTTGGGGATGCTACAGGCAAGCTCTAATAGTACAAGAAAGGTGAAAATGTGTAAATGACCTGAAGGGTCATTACACATAGGGGTCAGTAATTACCGGTATCAGTCTAATTTGTTCCCATATTTTTTATCTGTAATACCCCAAAAACTCTAAGCTAAGAAACAAACCAGAATTCAAAGTGAGAAACTGTCAAAGTGACTGTCAAGAACCACAGACAGGTTCCATGAACCAAGACACAGACCATGGATCGTGAATGGTCCTTGTGGAAATCCGTCAGAGGCCAAGCACTTTGGATTGAAATCCATGGCCAGGTTCCACAGACTGAATAACAGTCCACAGTCCATAGTCTGTGACCATGGAAGTCAGACCTGTAGGCTACCAAAAGTCAGGGAACCACAAGTTGGTTCCATGGCTCTTGGAATAAACCACATACCGTGGTTCCTAGCTGTGGAATCCTATTCCAGAAATTTTTAGCAATTTTCAACTTATTTTCCCAGGGATATTTTAGAATTTTTCTACTATTTTAACTCCTAAGCTAAGTCATTTTAGGCTTATTCTTGAGGGGTTTTAGTAAGACTTAGAATATTTTTCACTCATTCCATCGATTAAGCTTCAGAAAAGAAAAAAAACTCTCTCAAGCTTTACTACCTAGGGTTTTCTTCTCCAAAGCTTCAAACTCCATTCTTAGCTCAATATTCTTCTACATTTAGGTATGTGGGTATTCAGTAAGGGTTTTGTTCACCCTTATACCCAAAACATCAGTCTTCAAATTTGAATTTTATAGATTTATGAAACTAGAGTTCTTTCCCTATCATGCAAATTTTGATAGAATTCAGTCCTTATGCTATCTATATGGTTTATAAATTGTTTTTATGATTATTACCTTAGTTTCAACATTTTGCATGAATTTTACAATGATTTGATAAATCAAGAATTTAGCCTGAAATTGTAGTTTTTTCATATGAAATAGTTTTTTTTAGAATTTAGGCTAGACTACTAGCATTAAGTTTTAAGCATGAAATTAGTTAGTTTTCAGTCTACTACTTTTTAGAAAATGGTTTGCAGACTAGTTATATTCTGACCCAGCTTTTAGAACCTCAGTTTTAGAATGAGCTACCAATATTCAGTTTGGGAGTAGTACTTAGCACTGAGTTGGATGAGGGCTCATGTTTCACCAGGATTCCCAGAACTATGTCCCACCATAGGTCTATTTAGCCCATCAGTTGGGCCTCAAAATTAGTGATTATGCTAGTCATGCCTTTATACCCTTGCAAGGTATATTGGGTCATCTCGATTGTCACTTCCCGATTTCTCAGGTCCTGATGGCACCTACAACTCTCTAGTAGGCAAACCAATTCCTGTAGCCCAGAACAATTAGTAATGGGCTACTACCCAATCAATATGCACAATAAGCAGAAATAAGTGGAAACAGAATATAAAGTTAAGGACAAAGCGGAAGCAATAACCCGAATATATATACAAAAAAGCTACACCAACCCCAAGACTTGGTATCGACAGTATAGAAGCTTCTAATAGAATATAAGTGCTAGAAGTACCAAAATGATAAGTCCAACTGTCTCCAAATATATAAAGAGTAATAGTACAAAAGATGAGATGTGGTCAAGCCTCGATCATCAAGCGCTCACCCTAGTCTCAAATATCCAAAAGTTGCACGAGTGTTCGACGCAATCCACGGTGAAAGCTCAACTACTATTTGCACCAGAAAGATGTAGAAGTATAGTATGAGCACCAATTTCTAAGCAACAGCTACCCAGCAGGCATCATCGACTGACTGAGCGCATATAAAATATAAAAGCAATAATAAGCAGATGACAAGGAAACAGTCACAAAGGCAAAGAGGATGCACAAGGAAGCTAGCACAAAGAGTAATCAACCAAGAGTTACAAGTATAACATGCTAGCACAGAAGATACACATACACAGAAACATATGTGAAAGAAAGAAGGAGGATACACCTAGGATCCTTGCAACAACAGTACATATAAAAAGAGAGTTTAATGAGATGGGTGGTATACCGGTAACCTCAAAAATAAAAGGGAAAGAAGGAAAGAAAGCCAATAATCAAACTAGAAGCTATATACTAACAGAAACATGCTTGAGACATCAATTTCAAGAGAAGAATAGACGTACAATAGTCTCACAAGGATAAGCCTAGGATGTAATAACTAAAGCGCAAGTGCCCAGATCCGCAAAACAAAGTCAGGATACGAAAGAATCCAAAAACCCACACCTGCATAGGAGGCCACATAGACAGAGCCTCAAAGATATAGGACCCACTAGCCCCTCAACAATGTCAGTCCAAAACAACCAGGGCCTCAACAGGCCAAAAGTCCACTTATCCAATCAAAGCGTAGGTCATAACTAGCTCTATGGAAAAAAAGAGTAATATAATCTACCTACAGTCTCAACGGCCGCCCATTCAATCGAGGAACACAATCAAGTTAAAACAAACCCTCTAGCCACCCATACAATCAAAGCATACACTAAGCACACAGCAAGAAAGGGTGGAATCAAAATACAATATGCATGATGATGATATGATAAATCTGATGTGAGAGTAACCCATTTGTTCCCCCTCTGGTACCCCAAAGGCCTATGTAGAGGCAAGACCCATGGAAGGACTCTACCCATGTACCTCTATTATGACGTACACCCTACCTCTTGGTGCATGCATTGGCCCATAGCCGGAAGCCCAGGAATGATAGGTCCATGGAGGTCTACTTGTAGACCACATACAAAACCACGTAATAACAAATAGTAGCTCAATGATCGAAATATCGTAGTACATGCTCGAAATCATATTGGGTCTAAAACAGTAGTAGTAACCTCAAAAGACCCTCTCAAAGGGTTCCCAAAGTATATCCATGTCTAAAATCAGTAATCAAAGCCTCAGTAACCCTCTTAGAGGATGCCCGGAGTGTAGCTGGGTCTAAAACCATCATAAAATATGTCTAGCACTCCCGCGTAGCCGAGTCTAGTATCAATAAGAAAACCAATGAGAAAATCAACATAGTACCTTTTTTACCTCGAGAAAAATCCACCATTTAATACCTAATCTCATTTTATCATCATTTATATCGAAAATGTCCCCTCGAGGCCATGCAAAGTTTAAAAAATGGGTGATAGTAGGCTTGAAGCCAAAATAGTAGTAAAACATGTAGAAAAATCTTTTTTCATGAATGATATGCTCGCAATAATAAATTTAGCCCAAAGTGGCTCACAAATATTCCTCTCGGCCCTACACAGACACAAGCAGCTCTACAGCACAGATACCTAGCCTAAAGTAAGGTCACGATGTTTGAGACTCAAGCACATTCCCAAATATCCCACCGTGTATGGTCCAGAGTCATAAACAAGGGTCATACGAGGCCACAAGGGTGAAATTTCAAGGCTACAGCGAATATTACAAACAATGTATGAAATAAACAGACAGAAAGACGGACAAGGTCTAGGGTACCAACCTATACACCCACCCAGGGATACTAATTAGTGCACTTATAGTCTATAAAGTTAGAGTCTAGATAGGGGAAACCATATCCTATCTATCGTCCGACGACTAGCTGCGGGAACAACATCGTCCAGGCTCGAACTGCTCTGGGAAGCTCTAAATCATGAAAATACTATCAACAGAATAATCTACTCATTAAAACATGACTAACAATACCGATATTGCTATAATAATAGCCAGGTCGAAATCTGGGTCAAAAGCAGACCCGTAGGCCCTGCGACCCAAAACTAGAAATGAAACTTACCACGAGGTTTCCAATTCTACTAGCAACGCATGACAAAATTTGAGCAGAAACCAAGCAAGGGAGGGGCCAAAAATAGCCCATAATCCCTAGAACAAAATTAGAATCAAAAAGGAGATTTTACAGAAATTAAAGGTTAGAACTTACGAATAAAAGGCAAGAAATTGATCACAGACCGTAAAATAATCACCTTAATGCCTTGGAATAATCCCACACAAAATTTGGGAGCTTGAAGATCAAGAGCAATGGAGAAAATGGATTTTTGGAGAAAAAACAAAGGAGAAGGTATATATACAGACAAAAATTTCTTCATCGCTATCTCGAGAAAAACCCTCGAGATCGCGATGACCAAGCTGGCTAACTCATAGTTGTTGTGATGGTTAGCCTCGAGATCATGATGAACAAAGGATCAGGGCCTTCATCACTATTGTGAGAAAACCCTTCGAGATCGCGATGAACAAAGGGGCAGGGCCTTTATCGCTATCGCGAGAAAACCCTTCGAGATCGTGATGACCAAAATTTTGGCCATACCAGCAACAGAAAACCAGCAGTGCCCAATATTTCTACAGGGTATTCCGGGCACAATCGGAACTCGATACTCATAAACCAAATATGCAATTAGAGTGGAAACAATATTTTGGACTCAAAGAAATTGATGAAACTTCCATACGAGGTCATTTCGGAGGAATGTTGACCCAAGTCAACACTAGCTAAAACCAACCAAACACCCAAAATGAGCTCGGCTCACCCAGGACCCAAACTAACCACCTACCCAACTCAAACTCGACATTCTAAAGCTAACAGCGCTGAAGAAATTCCCATCCAAGGTTGTCCTCTCCAAATGTTGACCAAAGTCAACCAAATAAGCCCAACTGGCCTGAAAACACAGAGCGAGAGAAAATTCCAAGCTGAAAAGCTCCCAGATCCTGACCAAAGTCCACAATCCAGAGCCAATAGAACAATCGTAATTCGATTCTGAGCATGATTACTAAGAATGTTAACCGAAGTCAATGATTTCCAAAGTTAAATCTCTAAAACAAGGGAACGGCCATAAAGACCAAGAAAACGGCTCGGGTACCAAACTACCAGTCCCAGCAAGCCATAAATGACTTGGGGCCACTACAGGCAAGCTCTAATAGTACAAGAAATATTAAAATATGATAGGGAGGGTCATTACATCATCCACTACTAAAAAGACTTTCGTCCTTGAAAGTCAGGAAAGAAGGAAACACTAGAGATTTAAGAACAGTGGATACAAGCTTGCACTACTCTCTCGGACAACTCGGGTAGCCTCCATGACCGGATGGCACCCGATAGAACAGAACCAATAAAAGCAACCAAGCCTAAACTCCTTACTAGCCAAGCTAGATTCCAAACATTAACTCCTAAACTCCAAGGATCTGCCAACCCAACTGAACCTCGAAAATCTCAACCAAAAAGCACCGACCCAACACCAAAACCAGAGAACCAAGGGGACCAATCACAACTCAACCACAAAGCTACTGACAACACTTAGCCACAATTCTATAGTCAAAACTCAACCACAATACCATAGTCAACACTTAGCCAAAATGCTACAGTAGGAACTCGACCATCATGCCACAATCAATAGCTCGACCAGAATATAATGATTGAAACTCAAACCAACTGGAACTGGGGAAAATAAGAAGACAATCCAACAAGACAAGAAATTGAAGAAAACCAAGAAGGCAACCCATACCTGCTAACCTCCCAAACCAAACAAAGAGGGTCGAATCTAAGCACCCGAGAAAACAAAATCAATCAATGCTCACTAGCATAACTAACACCACTCGACCTAACACAGAGCCTCAATCTCCAGCACAACCACCGGTATCACACCAAACCAATAAAAGGACCTCTAGCCACGCTAGATAATGGCCTAGGTAATAACTATCTAGAACTGCTTAGAAATGGGAGACTCAACACAATTCTAGAACCACAATGAGCTGGAAACAAAACCAACCAAAAAGAAACTAACAAGACCAACCCACGAGCCACAAGTCCGAGTAAGCACCTCTCAAGGATAACTCACCCCATCCACTACTAAATAATAATCTACCAAGGAAATACTCATATAGATACTACGATTCAAGTAGTCAAATAACTAAACAACTAGCAGGTAGGCATATAAGCAAATATATGGAAGAAAGGATAAAATCGCGACGCGAGCAGTATTATCACTAACCAAATTTAACAAAAGTCTTACCTGGAGAAACAATATCAGGAACCTCTACCTATAGCCCACCAAGAGAGGAATTGAAATGACGAGATCTAACTCTAGATTGGGTAGTTAAAGTTGAAGGCTCAACCGTCTCATGCTGGGGATAATCTCTAAGATAGTGACCAACCACTCCACAACCATATCAACCAAGGAAGCGTTGCCCTGATACACAATACCTGTCAACTCTGGATAGATACCTGACCCACTTGGCTGAAAGCCTGTAACACCCCAGAATCTGAACCAGCTACTTGACTGTACTCAGCAGAAAAATTTCAGAAAAATTCAAGTTTCTAGAAACCACGGTCAAGATCACAGACCATAGTTTGGAACCACGGTCTGTCGTCCCAACTGTAGTTTCAATTTCTAGAGGATCCTCAGTTCAGGGTCCCGAAACCATGAGTCAAACCATGAACTGTCATTCAGAATCACAGTCCATCTTATGACCTCGTGGTCCCCTTAATCAGAGGACCATCAGTTCAGGGCCCAGCAATCACGAGTCATATAATGAACCATCATTTAAAACCATGGTACATCCTATGGACTCGTGAAATCTGAACATCAGAGAACCCTCAATTATGGCCCAGGGACCATGAGTCAGACCATGGACCATCGTCGAGAACCACGGTCCATCTAGTAACTCGTGGCTTCCTCAGATCAAAGAATCCCCAAGGCTCATGGATAGAACCATAACTCATTTGAAGATCCATCGTCCAGGACCATGGTCCATCAACCAAGTCGTGGTACCTGAGTCGCAATTTTTAGCAGCTTTCTTTTAAAATTCCCAGGGGTATTCTTGACTTTTCCTTTCTCTTTTAAGGCCTACACTACATTATTTTGCTTAGTCTAAGCCTAATTAATTAGTCAAAAGATACCTAAACCTCCCATTTTCCTATAAAACATCTAAAACTTTGAAAGAAAAGGAGAAAAGAGGTGATAGTTTCTCTTAAGAACAAGCATAAGGTCTTCTTCAAGTGCAGCCCCAAAAATCCAAGGATTTATCCATAGACTCTCCCCCAGGTATGTGGGATTTCATCAATAAGTTCCTTCCACCTATTGAGTCCATATATTCAATTCAGTTCTTCAGTTTTCCATGAGTTATTCAGACCTAGGGTTCCTAAACTTTAGGGAATCATTGCAATTCAAATACTATGGCTTGTATGATAACTATTACATGTTTCTTGGAGAATTAGCACAGTCATATGTACAGAATTCAGTATCCGTAGTTTGTGTAATTTCAGTACTTATAATTTATACTTGTTAGTCAGATAATTCAGACCATTATGCTTTAGAAATAGAATGCCATCAGTTTCAGTAAATGTGTGTTGCATTCTCGGATGATTATCAGTATTTGAGCTATTCAGTATTTCAGCTTGCATTTCATTGCTTATATTTAGTTGGGAGTAGACTTAGTACTGAGCAAATGAAGGGATAAAGGCTTGGCTGTCAGATTAGGCTGAGACCTTTAGTAGCAGTCCCCAAGTCCCAGAACTACGGCGCTACCGTAGGTATAAAAGGGGTCAGCTGTCAGATTTGGTTGGTCACCCTTTTTCCTTATGGACATCAGTTTAGTGGATCCACGTCAGACTTGTTTGTACTCTTGGAAAGGTATGAACACCCTTCTATCCAGGGTTACAGGTTGGCCCCACAGTTAGCTTAGCTTAGGGTATGTCGGTTAATAGTACCTCTCATAGTCAGACTCATATTGCATTGACCACGTACTCAATATCTATTTTAGTTATTCAGTTCAGTTCAGCATGTTATAGTATTCATGATTAGTTACTTGGTCACTGCATTCAGCTTATCCTTCAGTTTATGTTTCAGTATGTATTTCCATGTTTAGTTCTTATGTTGCATAGGTTTGCATATATTCCGTATGTTCAATATATTTGAATTACTAGCGCATAATTTTATGCTACATCATTGTATGATGTAGGTCTAGGCGCTCAATATCCAGACCATGTTTAGCTCGATTCCCAGTCCTTACTCAGCAGCTTCAGTGGTGAGTCCTCATAGTTCGAGGATGATAGATATGCTTTCATCTTTCGGTTTTATATTTCAATTTTAGATTATTAGAGTTACCTTGGGGCTTGTCCCAACAATTCATATCATTTAGAGGCTTTCAGATATAGAACTAGAATCAGCTATTTGAGTTGTCAAGTTTACTTCTCAAACTTATTATATTCTTACTTATAGAATATATATTAAGACATGTTGGATTTCTTTTTCCCATCTCAAATATTTAAAATGTTTTAAGACTCTGCATACTCATATTTTCTCAATATTGGTGTAGATATGCTAGACCATGGGTTAGTGTCACGCCCCAAGGCTACCTCCAAGGCGTAACACGGGATACAGGACCACAAGTGCCCCAGGTTAACCCTTGGTCATAGAATACTCAGATAATCATAACGGAACATAGCAGAAGCATCAGACTGAAGAGATAAATAGACTGAGTCATTAATAGCTCAAACATAACATAACAAAATCTGAAACCCAAATACAAAATCTGTACCATGTCTGAAAGCCTCTAAACTGAATAATGAGTTGCTGGGACAAGACCCCAGCTAACTCCAAAAACAAAATAGAAACCATAAATATAGACAACTGATACTGATCCTCAAATTATGAGGACTAACCACTCAGAGCTTGGATATCGACTAATCTCTAGCCACAAATCTGAGGACCCGAACCTGAATCTGCATCATCAAAAAGATGTAGCACAAGATATGCGTCAGTACTATAGGATATACTGAATATGTGAGACATGCATAAATATGGTAAAATAATACTTAAAACATAAATAAAACTGAGTTTATGCATACAAGACGTATCATAAGTAAATCTCATAGTTTAAAGCTTAAAGCATGAAATAGAAAACCATAAGTCTTAAATCTTCATACGGGAGTTTCTCTTAATCGACATAAACCATTATGATCTACATGGAGTCATGTGTCATACACCCACAACAAAAAAAGTTGTCCTAACTGGACAAAGTTAGAACCTTATCATATCAGGATCCTGTCATAAGCCACAGAGGGCACCTACGGTGGCACGTAGTTCTGGGACTAAGGGTAATCTCACCCTGTCAAACTCGGTGCTAAATACTACTCCCAAAACATATACATATAGCTCACATATACTTATGACATATCTAATGACAATTCTGTTTGAAAAGCGTAAGGGTATATCTAATACCATACAATTCACATAGCTTAGGTAGACATATCTAGATGTCAAACCTTTCATAAATCATAAGGACATATCTAATGTCATGCAATTCATGCTTCAAAATCATTAAAACTTAGCATAGACATGATTCAAAGCATACTTTTCTTTCTAAATTCATAACTTGAAGAATTAGGCATGCAATTTCATAATACATAAGGTCATGTTAGCTAAACATGCCAATTTTCACTTGAAAATATGTAATTCAATGGAATCATACTAAAATTCATCATCAACATATGGGCTTTTAAAATTATGCAAGGAATCTTAATTAAAACATGGGTAATGAATGGGAAATCAATTGATACTTTAAAACAAAACCCATAAGTTTTCCCCAATTTGGGTAAGAACCCTAATGTCATAAATTCATAAATCAAAGTAAAAACATGGGGCTTTGGGCATAAGGGTGAAAGGATTCCCTTATTGAATACCCACATACCTTATTAAAGCTAGCTTGATCTTAAGATAAAAATAAATAGAGGCTTGATCTTGGATCTTGAGACTTGGAGCTTGAAGGAGTTCTTTTCCTCTTTTGGTAGATGAATGAGGAAAAATGAAAGACTTAGGCTAATAAGAGTAGAAACCCTACTAAAAGTGGCCAAAATGACTTCACTTAAGAGTTAAAAGGGTGGGTAATTATAAAAATACCCCTGGGATTTAATTAAGAAAAACTAATAAAAAGACTCGGTTTCAGAGACCACGAGTTAGTCTACAAACCGTCAATTGAAATGACAAGCCGTCAACTGATCTGTAGTTTCAGGTGCCACTTCTAGGAGCTTGCTGGAACTCAACTCCATGAGTCACTCTATGGTCTGTGATTCAGCATGATAAAATGTCTTGTTGACTCGTGGTACTGACTTAGGGGCATGAGGATCCTCTGATCCTCGGGGATTACGGATGGAAGGACGACCCGTTGTTTAAAAGGATGGGTCAGCAACCAACTCGCCATTTCTAGGACCCTTAAAGAGGGGTCCTCTGGATTGAACCACGAGTCCGCAGGATGGGCCGTGGTTCCAAACCATGAGCTGTCAAGTGACTTATAGAATGAGGGAAGAACACAACCAATGAGTAGACCACGGATCAAACTACGGGTTATGGTCTAGGACTACGGTCCATGGTCTTGTTTGTGATCTCTGGGAGCTTTACAATTTTCACAGAAATCAGGTGTAACAGCTGAATTGAATTCCAGGGTGTTACATTATCCCCTCTTGGGATCATTATTCCTCAAATGAAGGCTAAGCAAGGAAAACTGGAGAGAAAATAACCCAGCCAAACAACAAAACATAGAAACTCAAGGATAACATAAAAATTGAGCTTTTCAACTTAAAATGTGATTGAACTTACTTTAGAAAACATGAATGCACGCAAGGATCATGAGAGAAGTTGATGGAATAGAATCGGAGGGACATACTAAGGAGGAAACTAATAGCTCAAGCTGAAATTGATTTGGAAAGAAAGAGATGAGGGTACTTGGCTTTCATAGCTGCTTTTGCTTCCCAAGTAGCTCCCTCAACTAGCTGATTTCTCCAAAGGACCTTTACCGAAGCAACTTCTTTGTTTCTCAACCACTGGATCTGATGATCAAGAATATCCATGGGAACTTCCTCATAAGTAAGGATGTCCTTCACACCCACATCCTCCAAAGGAACAATCAAGGTCAGCTCACCAACACACTTCTTCAATAAAAAAACATGGAAAACCGGATAAACCACTTTTATATCTAATGGAAAATCCAACTCATAAGCAATATTATCAACTCTCTTCAGAATCTGATAAGTACCTACATAGCGGAGACTAAGCTTCCCTTTCTTGCCAACTCTCATCACACCCTTCATGGGTGACACTTTTAAAAATACCCAATCATCAACTTCAAACTCCAATTCCCTTCTCCTCACATCTGCATATGATTTCTTTTGACTCTGAGCAGTCTTCAACCTCTCCCTAATGATCTGAACCTTCTCCATATCCTCATGAACTGAATCTGGACCAATCAAAGTTGCCCCACCTTTCTTAAACCAACCAATAGAAGATCTACACCTCCGCCCATAAAGTGCCTCATAAGGAGTTATTTGGATGCTAGAATGAAAGTTGTTGTTGTAGGAAAACTCGATAAGAGGTAAGTGATCATCCCAATTACCTTTGAAATCTATCACACAAGCTCTCAACATATCCTCCAAAGTCTGAATAGTAATCTTTATCTGGCCATTCGTATGTCGGTGAAAAGTTATTCTAAGCTTAACCTGAGTACCAAGACCTTTCTAAAATGAATTCCAAAACTGGGATATAAACTGAGTACCCCTATCTGAAATGATAGACAATGGAGCACCATGCAATCTAACTATCTCCTGTATGTAGAGTCTGGCATAACCATCTATTGAATCCGTAGTCCTAACAACCAAGAAGTGAGATGACTTAGTCATTCGGTCGACAATCACCCAAATATAATCATGTTGCCTTCGAGTACAAGGAAAACTAGTAATGAAATCCATATTGATCGTTTCTTATTTCCAAGTAGGAAGATCAATATCCTGAGTCATACCACCCGGTTGTTGATGCTCTACCTTCACTTGTTGACAGTTGGGACACTTAGCCTCAAATAATTCTATGTCTCTCTTTATGCCATTCCACCAATAGACTTCCCGTAGGTCACGGTACATCTTGGTGGCACCAGGGTAAATAGAATACCTGGAGCTATGAGCCTCTGTCAAAATCTATTGTCTCAATCCATCTATGTCAGGAACACACAATCGACCTTGATATCGAAGCATACCATCTCCCTCTTGGGAGAAAACCTCTACCATTTGTTGATGGACTGCACCCTTTAGCTGGTGCAAAATAGGATCACTATCTTGCTTCTCTTTCACTTCAGCTACCAAAGATGATTCGGAACCATTCTGAATAATAGCACCACCTTCTGTCAAATCCATAAGGAGGACTTCCAATCGAGCAAGTCGATGAACATCATTGGCCAATTCCTTCTTCCCATCCTCAACCAAAGACACACTTGCCATAAACAACCTACTAAGTGCATCTGCCATGGCATTGGCCTTACCCGAATGGTAAAGCACACTCATATCATAACCCTTAAGAAGCTCAAGCCACCTCCTTTGATGAAGATTCAATTCCTTTTGAGTGAACACATACCGAAGACTCTTATGATCAGTGAATACATCCACGTGAACACCGTACAAATAATGTCTTTGAATCATCAAAGAAAAAATCATGGCCGCCAACTCAAGATCATGAGTAGGGTAGTTTTTCTCATTAATATTAAGCTGTCTAGAAGCATAAGCAATCACCTTGCGATGCTGCATTAAAACATAACCCAAACCAATTCTAGAAGCATCACAGTACACCACAAAGTCATCTAGGCCCTCGAGTAGAGCCAACAATGGAGTTGTGGTCAATCTAGTCTTGAATTCCTGAAAGTTCTTCTCGCATAGATCAGACCACTGAAATTTCACCTTCTTCTGAGTCAACCGAGTCAATGGGGCAGCAATGGAAGAAAACCCTTCCACAAACCTCATGTAGTAACCAGCCAAACCCAAAAAGCTCATAATATTGTATGGGCAAGTGGGCCTAGGCCTGTTCTTTACTGCTTCAAACATTTGAGAATCAACTAGAATACCATATCTAGTCATAATATGACCCAGAAAAGCAATAGACTGCATCCAAAACTCAAACTTGCTAAACTTAGCAAATAACTATCGTTCCTTGAGAGTTTGTAGCACCACTCTCAGATGGTCCGCATGCTCATCCTTACTCTGAGAATAGATAAGAATATCATCAATGAAGACAATCACAAACATATCCAAATATTGTTTGAACACACGATTCATCAAATCCATAAAGGCTGCAGGAGCATTTCTTATTCCAAAGGACATAACCACAAATTCATAATGACCATACCAAGTTCTGAAGGCTGTGTTCAGAATGTCACACTCTCGAACATGTAGCTGATGATAATCGGATCTAAGGTTAATCTTGGAGAAGTAACTGGCATCCTAAAGTTGATCGAACAAGTCATCAATCCTAAGAATGGGATACTTATTCTTTATTGTGACCTTATTCAACTGATGGTAGTCGATACACATTCTGAGGGAACCATATTTCTTTCACACGAATAAGACTGGAGCACCCTATGGGGAGATGGTGGGTCAAATAAAACCCTTATCGAGGAGGTCTTTCAACTGGTCCTTTAATTCCTTAAGATCTACGGGAGCTATCCTATAAAGAGGAATAGAGATAGGATTCGTATCTGGGAGAAGATCTATTTCAAAGTTTATCTCCTGCTCGAGAGGGACTCTGGGCAAATCTTTGAGAAACACTTCTAGAAACTCATTCACAACAGGAACTGAATATAGAGATGAGATTTTTGACTCCATGTCCATAACCTGAACTATATGATAAACATAATGCTTATAAATCATCTTTCTAGCCTTAAGATAAGATATAAAATGACCCTTCGAGGATGGAGGACTACATTGCCACTCTAAGATAGGTTCATTTGGAAACTTGAAACTGATGACTCGAGTATGAAAATCAACCAAGGCATAACAAGTATACAACACAATTCATACTAAGAAAAACATCAAAATTAGTCATCTCCAACTCTACTAGATCCGCTAAAGTGACTCTACGAAGGACTGAGATAGGGAAACTTCGATAGATTATTTTGGCTTGGACTGACTCACACACAGGAGTATAAATACAAAAGGGTTCTAAGAGATAATCAAGACTAATCTCGAACTTTCAAGCAACATAAGAGGTCACAAAAGATAAGGAGGCACCCAAATCCAATAAAGCATACACATTAAGAGAAAAACATTTATTATACCAGTAACAACATCCAGTGAACTCTCCTAGTCCTTGTGAGAGGACATGGAATAAAGGCGTTTCTGGCACTGACAACCAGAACTAGAAGCAACACACTCCTGGGTCGATCGACCTCCTGGGATTGCTGGGGTAGAGTGAGTCCTACTACCTCCCTGTCCCTTATTAGCTGAAAGGGCAATCCTTAATTTCATGTCCAACCTAACCACACCCAAAGCATCCACCTGAACTAGCTAAACACTCACTAGATGACTTTAACCACACTTGTTGGAAGAAGGGTAAGGAGACCCCTTTGCAATACTCTCCTGCAAATAGGAACCAGATCCTCTACCAGTCTGATCATGATGAGGCATGGGGGCCTGGGTAGGAGAACTAGCTGAAGAATGAAAGGGTCCTGATGATTTCTTCTGAAATGAAGAGCGATGTATGCCTCCGTACCTATGATGGCCAAAACCTAAACTATCTGATCTAACTCTCTTGTTCTCCCTTGCCATCTCCCTCAACTTATCTCCCTCGATCTGTTAGGCATGAGTCATACGTCGAGAAATATCCATGTCACACAAAAGCATCACAGACCTACACTCCTTCTTTACCAAATCTGATACTCCATAAACATACTTACTCATCTCATCTCATGGGTCAACCACCATGGAAGGAACATACCTCAAAAGTTAGGTGAACTTCAACCGGTAATCCTGAACCGTCATAGAACCTTGCCTCAAATTCATGAATTCTTCAGCCTTAGCTTGCCTCAATTCCCTTGGGACGAACCGATCAAGAAAAGCCCTCTCAAAACACTCATAAGTCATAGGGGCCACGTCCCTAGCCCTAGCATCTTTCCATTGAGTAAACCAAATATGATCCACGTCCTTGAGTTGATATAAGGCTAGCTCAACACCTTCTACACCAACAACTTGCATTACCCCAAAGATCTTCTTTACCTCATCCAAGAAATTTTATAGATCCTCACTAACTTTCGAACTCCATAACTCAGGTGGGTTTATGCAAATGAAGTCTCAGACTCGAGTCGCAACTCCACCTTGAGGGTGGATGGGGATAGGAGCCTGTTGATTAGCCTGAGCAATTATAGTCTGAGCTACATATGAATAGCATTTTTGAACTCCAAATTTATGACCTCGGGGTCTAGAATCAAAGGATTAGCATTTCGGGCATTGGCCCACTACGGCATAGCACGGAGAGGAGGCATAATCTGAAATGCATATAGAATGGATTAGAGGAGTAATAGAGCTAAACTCTATCGCATAATATTGATCATAAAGGGAGTGAAGTTTTTTCTAAGACACCTTATAGCTCCTCTCTCATAAGAGTGGCACGCTTCACACACATAAAAGATACTCTACTCGATACGGCTTTCAGACACCCTAGGACTCTTGAACTTGTCTCTGATACCAAGTTTGTCACACCCCGAGGCTATCCCCTAGGCGTAACATGGGACTCGAGACCACAAGTGCCCCAAGTTAACCCTTGGACATAGCATACTTAGATAATCATAAGGGAACATAGCAAAAGCATCAAACCGAAGAGATAAATAGACTGAGTCATCAACAGCCAAAACATAACATAATAGAATCTGAAACCCAAATACAGAATCTCTACCATGTCTGAAAGCCTCTAAATTGAATAATGAGTTACTGGGATAATACCCCAGCTAAATCCAAATACTTAACAAAAACCATAAATATAGACAACTGATATTGGTCCTCGAAGTATGAGGACTCACCACTCAGGGCTGGGATACCGGCTAATCTCTAGCCATGAATCTGAGGACCCAAACCTGAATCTACATCATCAAGAGGATGTAGAACAAGATATGCGTCAGTACTATAAGATGTACTGAATATGTGAGACGTGCATAAATATGGTAAAAAACATACTTAAAACGTAAATAAAACTGAGTTCATGGATAAAAGAGGTATCATAAGTAAATCTCATAGTTTAAAACTTAAAGCATGAAATAGAAAAGCATAAGTATTAAGTCTTCATACGGGAGTTTCTCTTAAACAACATAAACCATGATAAGCTACATGGGGTCCAGTGTCATAAACCCACACCAAAAAAGATTGTCCTACCCGGCCAAAGTTAGAACCTTATCATATAAGGATCCTGTTATAAGCCACTTTGGGCACCTACAGTGACACGTTGTTCTGGGACTAAGGGTAATCTCACCCTGTCTAACTCGGTGCTAAATATTACTCCCAAAACATATATATATATAGCTCACATATACTTGTGACATATCTAATGACAATTCTATTTGAAAAGCATAAGGGTATATCTAATACCATGCAATTCACATAGCCTAGGTAGACATATCTAGATGCCAAACCTTTTATAAATCATAAGGACATATCTAATGTCATGCAATTCATGCTTCAAATTCCTTAAAACATAGCATATCCATGATTCAAAACATACTTTTCTTTCTAAATTCATAACTTGAAGAATTAGGTATGCAATTTCACAATACATAAGATCATGTTATCTAAACATGCCAATTTTCACTTGAAAATATGCAATTCAATGGAATCATGCTAATATTCATCATCAACATATGGTCTTTTTAAATTATGCAAGGAATCTTAATTAAAATATGGCTAATGCATGGGAAATCATGAATTGATACTTTAATACAAAACCCATAAGTTTTTCCCAATTTGGGTAAGAACCCTAATTTCATAAATTCAGAAATCAAAGTAAAAACATGGGGCTTTGGGCATAAGGGTGAAAGGATTCCCTTATTGAATACTCATATACCTTATTTAATCTAGCTTGATCTTAAGATTAAAAGAAATGGAGGCTTGATCTTGGAGCTTGAGACTTGGAACTTGAACGAGTTTTTTTCCTCTTTTGGTAGATGAATGAGGAATAATGAAAGACTTAGGCTAATAAGCGTAGAAACCCTACTAAAAGTGGCCAAAACAACCTTACTTAAGATTTAAAAGGGTGGGTAATTATAGAAATACCCCTGGGATTTAATTAAGAAAAACTAATAAAAAAACTCAACTTCAAAGACCACGAGTCAGTCCAAAGACTATCAACTGAAATGACAAGCCGTCAACTGATCCGTGGTTTCAGGTGCCACATCTGGGAGCTTGTTGGACCTCAAATCCCCAAGTGTCTCTACGTTCCGTGATTCAGAACAATGGACCATCATGTTGATTCATGGTTCTAACTAAGGGGCATGAGGATCCTCTGATCCTTAGGGATTACAGATGAAAGACCGACCCGTGGTTCAAAAGGACAGGTCATCAACCAACTCATCATTTTCAGGACCCTTCAAAGGGGGTCCTCTTGAACTCGAACCATGAGTCCACATGATGGGTCGTGGTTCTAAACCACGAGCCATCGAGTGACTCATAGATTTAGGGAAGAACATAATCAAGGAGCATACCATGGATCAGACTACGGGTCGTGGTTTAGGACTACAGTTTGTGGTCTGTCCATGATCTCTGAGAATCTTACAATTTTCACAGAAATCAAGTTTAACAGCTGAATCGAATTTTGGGGTATTACAGTTACTTGGAGTCACTTGTGACACCGAGCACTGTGTTATATCTAGGGGGTAGCCTCGGGTCATGAAAAACTTGGTATCAAAGCATAACATTCAAGTGTCCTAGGGTGTCTAAAAGCCGCGTCAATTAGGCTCTTCTTCATGCGTGTGAAGCGCGCCACACTTATGAGGGAGAAGCTATGAGATGTCATTAGGAACAACTTCCATTCTTTCTTTTCCAACTCGTGCTATAAGTGTGAACTCTATTTGATCCCCTTCTAACTCATGCTTTACATGTTATAGAAAATGCCTCCCCAAAGAGCCAACACCAGGAATCAGCCAGCACCAGCAGCTCTAGGAGACCCTCTGAATGAGCAACTTACCCAGGCCGAATTCAGGGCTGCCTTTCAGGTGCTTGCTCAGGCCATGACCGCTCATGTCAATAAGCAGGTTATGGCACCTGCTCCACCTTAGGCCAACTCTACTACAGCTAGAATCTGAGACTTCACTCATATGAACCCTCCAGAGTTTCATGGGTCCAAGTCAGAGGAGGATCCACAGGAATTTCTTGACGACATTTAGAAGGGGACCAAGATTATAGGTGTCAATCCGATCGAGAGTGAAGACTTAGCCTCTTACCAGCTGAAAGAAGTGGCTTATACTTGGTATCAGCAGTGGAAGGAGACTTATTGTGTTAATGCAGGTCCAGTGGATTGGAACCATTTCAAGACCGCATTTCTGGACAGGTTCTTCCTGCTTGAGCTTAGGGAAGCCAAGGTCTAGGAGTTCATCAACTTGAAGCAAAATGATATGAGTGTGAAGGAATATGCTCTCAAGTTTACCTAGTTGTCTAAGTATTCTCTGGCGATAGTAGCTAACTCCAAAGCCTGCATGAGTAAGTTCGTGTTTAGTTTGTCCGATGATGTGGTCAAGGAGTGCAAGACTGTTATGCTGGTTAAGGAGGTGGATATCTCAAGGTTGGTCACTTATGCCTAATAGATCGAAGAGGAGAAGATCAAAGAAAGGGTAAGAGATAGCAAAATAGCTAGAACAGGTAAATTTAATGACTCTCAGTAGAGGTCAGATGGGGTTTACCGCTCTCAGTTCCATTAAAAATCTTTAGGTCCAGCCCCATCCTCTTCTAGTGCTCCATTGCCTAAGTCTAGACAGGGTAGGCGAGATAGGGTGCCAAGCTCTAAGTCCCAAGGTACAGTCACTAGCGGGCGCACTCATCAAATTTGTAGACAGTGTGGTAGGAACCACCTAGGTGAGTGTATGGTTGGTAGTGGAAATTTTTTTGGGTGTGGGAAGGCAGGCTACAGGATGAGGGATTGTCCAGCAGCTTCTTAGAAGAGCAAGGATGCTCGCCCACAAAATTAGGCTAGTTCTACAGTAGCTCCAGCAGGTCTCCCCACTCAGCAGGGTGCCTCATCTGGTACAGGTGGTGGTTAGAACCTAAACAGGCTCTATGCCCTTCAGACTTGATAGGACCAGGAGGATTCTCCTGATGTGGTCACGGGTACGTTACGAGTCTTCTATTTGGATATTTATGCATTGTTACACCCAGGGGCTACGCTTTCTTTTGTAACTTCTTATATAGCAGTAAATTTAAGTGTCAGTCCAGAAATCCTCCCAGAAACTTTCTCAGTATCTACTCCAGTTGGTGATCCAGTTACAGCTAGATGGGTATACAGAAATTTCCCTATCATAGTTTCCTAGAAAGTCACCTCAGTCGATCTTGTAGAGTTAGAAATAATTGACTTCGATATAATTCTAGGCATGGATTGGTTACATTCCTATTATGCCTTAGTTCATTGTAGAACTAGGATCGTTCGGTTTCAGTTTCCAAATGAGCCAGTCTTAGAGTGGAGTGGTAATACCTCAGTTCATGCAAGTTGCTTCATTTCTTACCTTAAGGCCAGAAAAATTATTTCCAAAGGGTATATCTATCATCTTATTCGGGTTAAGGATTCAAACTCTGAGACCTTAACTCTTGAGTCAGTCCCAGTGGTGAATGAGTTCCCAGAAGTATTTTCAGAAGATCTTCCCAGAGTTTCTCCCGAAAGGGAAATCGACTTTGGAATAGATCCCCTTCCAGATACCCAGCCTCTTTAGATTCCTCCTTACAGGATGGCTCCATCTTTGCTTAAAGAATTTAAAGAACAGTTGAAAGACCTTTTATATAAGGGCTTCATCAGACTCAGCATCTCTCCATGGGGTACTCCAGTACTTTTTGTATGTAAGAAAGATGGTTCTCTCAGGATGTGAATCGACTACCGTTAGTTGAACAAAGTCATAATCAAGAATAAATATCCCATCCCCAGGATTGAGGACTTGTTCGACCAGCTTTAGGGTGCTATTTTCTTCTCTAAGATAGACCTCAGATTTGACTATCATTAGCTCAGAGTCAGAAATAGTGACATCTCAAAGACAGCCTTTAGGACTTGATATGGTCACTATGAATTTGTAGTTATGTCTTTTAGACTAACGAATGCTCCTACAACTTTTATGGACTTGATGAACAAGGTGTTCAAACAGTATTTGGATTTATTCGTCATCATCTTCATTGATGATATCCTTATATATTCTTGAAGTGAGGAGGAGCATGCGAACTATCTAAGAGTTTTTCTATAAACTCTCAAGAATCACCAGTTATTCGCTAAGTTCAGCAAGTGTGAATTCTGGTTGAAGTTAGTTGCATTCCTTGTTTATGTGGTATCTAGTGATGGAATCCGGGTTGATTCTTAAAAGATTGAGGCAGTGAAGAACTGGACCATACCCACCTCTCTGATAGACATCAGGAGTTTATTGGGTTTGGCCGGTTACTACAGGAGGTTTGTTGAAGGTTTTTCATCCATAGCAGCCCCATTGACCAAGTTGACTCAAAAAAAGTCAAGTTTTAGTGGTCAAATGAGTGCAAAAAAAGCTTCCTAGAATTAAAGACCAGGTTGACTATGGCTCCCGTTTTGACTCTACCAAAGGGATCAGATGGCTATGTGGTTTATTGTGATGCATCCAAGGTCAGCTTGGGTTGTGTCTTGATGTAGCAGGGTAAGGTCATAGCTTATGCCTCTAGGCAGCTTAAGGTTCATGAGAAGAACTACCTGACTCATGACCTCGAGATTGCAGCTGTTATGTTTGCCCTAAAGTTTTGGATAAATTTCTTGTATGATGTTCATGTTGAAGTGTTCACAGATCATAAGAGCCTCCATCTAGTACGATTTCACCCAAAAATAGTTGAATCTTTGTTAGAGAAGGTGGCTTGAGTTCCTCAAAGACTATGATATAAATATGCTCTACCATCCGAGTAAGGCCAATGTAGTGGTTGATGCCCTCAGCATACTGTCTATGGGTAGTGTGTCACATGTTGAGAATGAGAAAAAAGAATTAGCCAGAGATGTCCACAGACTTGCTCATTTAGGAGTTTGCCTTATGGACACGACAGATGGTGGTATGATAGTCCAGAATGGGTCAGAATCTTCATTGGTAGTGGAGGTTAAAGAGAAACAGGACAGTGATCCCATATTTTTCTAGTTGAAAGGTTCAGTTTAACAACAGAGAGTAGAGGTTTTCTCCCAAGGGGGATATGGTGTACTTCGCTACCAAGGTAGTTTATGAGTACCTAATGTGGATAAGTTGAAGCAGCAGATCCTTACAGAATCCCATAATTCCAGATATTCTAGTCATCCCAGTGGCACTAAGATGTATTGTGATCTACGGGAAGTCTATTAGTGGAACGACATGAAAAGGGACATTTCATATTTTGTGGATGTGTTCCAACTGCCAGCTGGTGAAAGTAGAACATCAGAAACCAGGAGGTGTGGCTCAGGATACTAGCATTCCTACTTGGAAGTGGGAGGTGATCAACATGGATTTCATTATGGGTCTACCTCATACTCACAGACAGCACGACTCCATTTGGGTGATAGTGGACAGAGTTACTAATTCAGCTCACTTCTTGGCTGTCAAGACTACAGATTTCACAGAGGATTATGCCAGGCTCTACATCAGCGAGATAGTCAGTCTACATGGGTTTCCCTTGTCTATCATCTCAAATAGGGGTCCTCAGTTTACATCTCATTTCTGGAGATCATTTAAAAAGGTCTTGGTACTTAGGTGAATCTCAGTACAGCATTTCACCCGCAGATGGACAGTCAGGGAGAGCATACCATTTAGACCTTAGAGGACATGTTGAGAGCTTGTATGATGGATTTCAAGGGTAGTTGGCATGATTACCTACTTCTCATAGAGTTCGCCTATAATAACAGTTTTCATTCCAGTATTCAGATGGCCCCGTATGAGGCACTTTATGGGCGTAGATATAGGTCATCGATTGATTGGTTCAAAGTAGGTGAAGCAGCCTTGGTTTGGCCATATTTGATTCATGAGGCTATGGAGAAATTTCATCTTATCATATAAAGACTAAAGATAGCTTAGAGTCATCAGAAGTCCTATGTGGATGTGAGGAGAAGGTACTTAGAGTTTGAGATTGATGATTGGGTCTTCCTGAAAGTGCCACCAATGAAGGGGGTGATGAGATTTTGCAAGAAATGGAAGCTCAGTCCTAGATATGTAGGCCCTTACAAAATCTTGAAAAGGATTGATAATGTGGCTTATGAGTTAGAGTTGCCAGCAGAGCTAGCAGCGGTACATCCAGTTTTTCACATTTCTTTGTTGAAGAAGTGTATGGGTGACCCGGCATCGATAGTGCCTTTAGAGAGTCTGGCTGTGAAGGATATCCTCACCTATGAGGAAGTTCTAGTTAAGATTCTTGATCGTAAGGTTCGTAGGTTGAGAAATAAGTAAATCTCTTGGATAAAAGTTTTATGTAGGAATTAGTCAGTCAAAAGAACTACTTGGGAAGCAGAAGCAGCCATGATTGATAAGTACCCTCAATTCTTTCCTTCCGATCTAGTTTCATTAATAGTTCTTCTCTAGAATCTCAGTTTCCTCATATGCATTTCAGTCTCAGTATCATGTTTTCCCAGCTTTTCCAGTATTTTCAGCATGTTTCCATGAACTCAAGACTAGACTCAGTCAGATATCAGCTTCTAGTATTCAGTTGGTAGGGATTGCAGCTCTTTCCCTCCAAACTCAAATTAGTTAGTCTTTATTCGAGGATGAATGATCGCAAGGGAGAGATATTATAACACCCCAAGATCTGAACCACCTACTTGACTATACACAGCAGAAAAATTTCAAAAAAATTCAAGTTTCCAAAAATCATGGTTAAGATCACGGACCGTAGTTTGGAACCACGGTCCGTCATCCCAACCATAGTTTCAATTTCTAGAGGACCCTCAGTTCAGGTTCTAGGAACCACGAGTCAAACCACGGACCATCATTTAGAATCACGGTCCATCTAGTAAACTCATGTTCCCCTTAATTAGAGGACCATCAGTTCAGGGCCCAGAAACCATGAGTCATACGATGAACCGTCATTCAGAACCACGGTCCATCCTATGGACTCATGGAATCAAAAGATTAGAGGACCTTCAGTTGTGTCCCCGGAACCATGAGTCAGACCATGGACCATCTTCCAGAACCACGATCCATCCAGTAACTCATAGTTTCCTCAGATCAGAGAACCTCCCAAGGCTCATGGACAGAACCATGACTCAGTTGATGGTCCATCGTCCAGGACTATGGTACGTCAACCAAGTCGTCATACCTGAGTTGCAATTTTCAGCAGCTTTCTTTTAAAATTCCCCAGGGTATTCTGGACTTTTCCTTTCTCTTTTAAGGCCTATGCTATATTGTTTTGTTTAGTCTAAGCCTAATTAATTAGTCAAAGTCTACCTAAACCTCCCATTCTCCTAGAAAACATCTGACACTTAGAAAGAAAAGGAGAAAAGAGGCGACAGTTTCTCTCAAGAACAAGCAGAAGGTCCTCTTCAAGATCAGCCCCACAAATCCATGGATTTCTCCATACTCTCCCCCATGTATGTGGGATTTCATTAATGGGTTCCTTCCACCCATTGAGTTCCTAGATTCAGTTCAGTTCTTCAGTTTTCCATGAGTTATTCAGACCTAGGGTTACAAACCTTAGGGAATCATTGTAATTCAGATTCTATTGCTTGTGTGATAACTATTACATATTTCTTGGAGAATTAGCATAGTCATATGTACAAAATTCAGTAACCCTAGCTTGTGTAATTTTAGTACTCATAATTTATACTTGCTAGTCAGATAATTCAGACCATTATGCTTCAGAATTAGAATGCCATCAGTTTCAGTAAATGAATGTTGCATTCTCAGATGATTATCAGTATTTGAGCTATTCAGTATTTCAGCTTGCATTTCATTGCTTATATTCAGTTGGGAGTAGACTTAGTACCAAGCGAATGAAGGGATAAAGGCTTGGCTGTCAGATTAGGCTGAGACCTTTAGTAGCAGTCCCCAAGTCCCAGAACTACGGCACCATTGTAGGAATAAAAGAGGTCAGCTGTCAGATTAGGCTGGTCACCCTTGTCCGTTCTGGACATCAATTTAGTGGATCTTGTTTGTACCCTTGGCAAGGTATGAACACCCTTCTATTTAGGTTTACAGGTTGGCCCCACAGTTAGCTCAGCTTGGGGTATATCGGTTAATAGTAGCTCCCACAGTTAGACTCATATTGCATTGACCACGTACTCAGTATCTATTTCAGTTATTCAGTTCAATTCAGCATGCTATAGTATTCATGATTAGTTATTTGGTGACTACATTCAGCTTATCCTTCAGTTCATGTTTCAGTATGTATTTCCATGATTAGTTCTTATGTTGCATAGCTTTTCATATATTTCGCATGTTGCATACATTTGAAGTACTGACGCATACATTTGTGCTACATCATTATATGACCTAGGTTCAGGTGCTCAAAATCCAGACCTCGTTTATCTCGATTTCCAGTCCTTACTCATCATCTTCAGTGGTGATTCCTCATAGTTCGAGGATGCTAGATATGCTTTCATCTTTAATTTTTATATTTCAGTTTCAGATTATTAGAGTTAGTTGGGGGCTTGTCCCAATAACTCATATCAGTTAGAGGCTTTCAGACATAGAACTAGAATTAGCTATTTGAGTTGTCATTTTTACTTCTAAAACTTATTATATTCTTACTTATAGGATATATATCCAGATATATTGGATTTCTTTTTCCCATCTCAAATATTTAAAATGTTTTAGCTTTTGCATACTCATATTTTCTCAAGATTTGTCTATATATGCCAGACCATGGGTTAGCTTGAGGTCACTTGTGACATCGAGCACCATCTTGCATCTAAGAGGTAGCCTCGGGGCATGACACAACCACCTCTAATCATCCGGGTACCACCCCTACAACCCTGCACAGTACCTTTCGCTGCCTGGGGACCACCCCTACTACCCTGCACTCTACCTCTAGCCGGTGGTACTGCAGCCCTGGGAGATAACACTTGTTGACCTTGCTGACTGTAAGGTGGGATCGTGGGACAATCCCTAGCAAAGTGACAAAGCTCACCATACTAAAAGCAAATCCCAATGGATACATACGGGCTAGAAGATCTCACTGAACCTGACTAGCCACTATGGCCTACACAACTTGAAAGCAAACCTCAAAGAACCTGACCCGTACCAAATCCACTATTCTCGGCAAGTCTATCACCACCCTCAGAAACTTGTGGAGTAACTAAAACTGGTCGGTAGATAAGAAGTAATAGAACCTATCTCTGGTAGAGAACCCCCTACCCCGAGTCTGAGATCCTCCGGAACTGTCCTGGCGAAGACGTTTCTTAGAACTACCTCCATAAGCCTCACAACATAAACCCTTGATAGCCCAAGCATGATCCACTACCTCAAAGAAGGTCGTCTCAACTATAACCAAATGCTCGATTGTCGAATAGAGTTGTGAAATCAAACCTCCAACAAAGCTCTGAATCCAATCAAACTTTGAAGGCACAATCCTTGCAGTACGCCTAACCATCTCGTTAAATCTCACATCATAGTCCAACACTGACATACAACCCTGCTGAAAAACTTGAAGTTCAACCCTGACTGAAGCAATGCTCGAAGAATCGGGTACTAAAACACCCACCGGAGGACTCAGAGTCCAAACCATGGTGTCCTGAAGAACTGGGGTAGCTACAAATCCAATCGGAGGCTGGGCTGGCCACACACCCCCTATCTAATGCGGTAAACTCTCACTCTAAAGTCCTGGCGCTGACGGAAGTACCGAAGTAATAGGCACAGAAGCCTCAACATCACCCACTGTCGAACTCATCTTAGGCATCTGAGAAGGAATGAAAAAACCAAAGTTTAGAAGTCAATGGAGCTAGGAACGCATGATAACGAGCCAACAGGAGAAAAATTTTCCTATCAATGACCTATATCCTCCCGCAGATAGGATACGGACATCATCATACTGATCCGCGAGACTCTACTTAGACACTTTCTTTTAAACCATGACACTGGTGAACCTAGAGCTCTGATACTAACTATCACTACTAAATTTTTTAGGTCATGATGGCTCCTATAACCCCCAGTAGGTGAACCAATCGCCGTAGCCCAAAACAATTAGTAATGGGCTACTACCTAATCAATACGCATAATAAGAAGCAATAAGCGAAAGTAAAATATAAAGATAAGGACAAAGCAGAGGCAATAACCCAAATATATATACAAGAAAGTTACACTAACCTCAAGGGTTGGTATCGACAGTGCAGAAGCTTTTAATAAAATACAAGTTCTAGAAGTAACAAAATGATAAGTACAACTGTCTCTGAATATATGAAGAGTAACAGTATAAAAGATGAGATGTGGTCAATCCCCGGTCGTCAGGCGCTCACCCTAGTCTCGAATATCCAAAAGCTGCATGAGCCTCCAATGCAATCCATGCTGAAAGCTCAACAAATATCTGCACCAGAAAGATACATAAGTGTAGTATGAGCACCAATTGCTAAAAAACGGGTACCTAGTAGGATATAAAATATAAAAGCAATAATAAGCAGATGACAAGGAAACAGTCACAGAGGGAAACAGGAAGCACAAGAAAGTTAGCACAAAGAGTAATCAACCAAGAGTTACAAGTACAACATGCTAGAACAGAAGATATACATACACAAAAACACAGGTGAAAGAAGGAAAAAGGACACACCTGGGATCCTTGCAACAACAGTACATATAAAAAGAGAGTTTAAGGAGATGGGCGGTATACCGGTAACCTCAAAAATAAAAGAGAAAGAAGGAAAGCAAGCCAACAATCAAACTAGAAGTCGTATACTAATAGAAACATGCTTAAGACATCAATTTCAAGATAAGAATAGACGTACAACAGTCTCACAAGTATAAGCCTAGGATGGAATAACTAAACCGCAAGTTCTCAGATTCATAAAACAAAGCTAGGATAAGAAAGAATCCAGAAACTCACACCCGCTCAGGAGGATGCATAGACAGAGCCTTAAAGATATAGAACCCACTAGCCCATCAACATCTCATACAAAAACAACCAGGGCCTCAACAGGCCAGAAGTCCACTAATCCAACCAAAGCAAAGGTCATAAATAGTTTTTTTCGCCCCGAGGCTACCCGCTAGACGTAATATGGCACTTGGGACTGCAAGTGCCCTAAGCTAACCCCTTGGTCATAGCATACTCAAGCATAACAAAGATAAGCGGAATAATAATAGATAATCTGGAATCACATAAATAGGTAATCAAGTTAAATAAGATACACAATCTGTAAGGAGACTGGAACACTGTTTATGTCTGAAAAGCCTCTACTTGACATAAGGAGTTGCTAGGACAAGACTCTAGATAACTCGAAGTACAAAAATAATAAATCAAGATAACTAAAACATATCTAGTCCTAGACCTAAGAGGACTCACCAACAGCTGACAGAAAAGTGGCTGGGAAGCTCTAGCCACGTGTTTGGAAAGGAACACCTGAATCTGCATCATCAAAGGATACGGCGCAAGATATGCATCAGTACTATAGGATGTACCGAGTATGTGAGAGATGCATGAATCATTTTAAAACATGCTTAAGAATGAACTTGTTACTTAAATAAGGACCATGAATAAATATCATCATATAAAACATAAAACATGAAATAAAGCTTAAGTTTCATAGTATAGAATCATATAACTTCATAGCTTGAAAATAAACATGTGGGAGTTTGTCTTAACCGATATTAAACCATGCTGAGCTACATGGAGTTTGGTGTCATTGCCCCACACTAAAAAAGGTTGTCCTAACCTGCCAAAGTTAGAACCATTTCGTACCAGGATCCTGTCATCATAAGCCTCAAAGGGCAACCTATGGTGGCACGTAGTTTTGGGACTAAGGGTACTCTCACCCGGTCTAACTTGGTGCTAAATAATACTCCCAAAACATATATATATATATATATATAAATATAGCATGAGTCTCACATACATGTGGCATATCTGATGCCAAACTTGTTCATAACGTGTTCATAACTTTTTCATACCCCGAATCGTCATAATACTCATGAAGTTTGGTTTAGAAATCGATTGATGGGCATTGATGGAACATGGGGTGTCTTGTCTTGCATAATACTTCATAACATGGAAAGACTTGCATACTTCATGACTTATAAAATTTGCATGGCTATAGTTCAATTTCATAAAACATATACTTTCATAGAACATAGGAACTAGGCATGCTCATGCTTGAAAATCCATAAGGAACATTCTATCAAAATCTAATTTGCTTAAATCAACTTCATGCATGTGAAAATCTCCATGGTTAAGCTGAAATAAGAGTCAACATGTAAAAACTCATTTGAAATCATGCAATTTAATAGTAATTTCATAATCAAATCATGAGAAGATCATATTTAACAAAACCCATAAGAATTGGATAAGAACCATAATTTGAAGATCATGAAATCAAAATTGAATTAGGGGTTTTGGGCACAAGGGTGAAAGGAAACCATTGTTGATTACCCACATACCTTGATTGAAGCTAACCCACTTGAATTGAAAAGACTAACGAGACTTGAACTTGGAGTTTGAGACTTGGAGCTTGAAACCCTAACTTAAAGCTTGAGAAGATGGAACTCTTTTTCTTCTTTTGGAAGTTGATTGAAAAAATGGGGGAGAACTTAGGTCAAGTGGGAATAAAAACCCTCCTAAATAGGATTAAAACAACTTAGTATAGGAGTTAAAAGAGAGGGAAATTACAAAAATACCCCTGGATTAAAACTTGGAAAAAGCTGGAAAAGTCGGCTTTAGAGACCACGAGTTAATCCACAGTCCATTATCCTAAAGTACGAGCCATCAGCTGATCCGTGGTTTCAAATTCCACTTTTAGGAGTCTACAGGAACTCAACACAATGAGTCACTCTACGGTCCATGGTTCATGACGATGGACCGTCCTGTTGACTCATGGTTCCGACTTTAAGATATGAGGATCCTCTGATCCTCAGGGATTATGAGTGGAAGAACAGGTCATGAAATAGGTTGACGACTCATGGAATTTAGAGAACTTTGTACCTATCTGAAGGTTATTCTACGGGTTATAGGATGGACCGTCATTCAAAACGATAACCCGTCAAGTCATTCATGGATACAAGGAAGAAAAGACAAATTTTGACAAACCATGGGTCACTCTACTGACCGTGGTTTTGGTCTATGGGTCGTGAACCAACCAATGGTTTTGAAGATGAAAATTTTAAGATTTAGTTCAGCAATGATGAGTCACAGTACGGACCATGGTTTAGAACCACGGTTCGTCATCTGATCCATCATCACTGACAGCACTGCAATAAACTGCCCATAACTTTTTACTCCGGACTCGATTAATGCGCGGTTTGGGGAGTTGGAAAGAAGACTCAAAAACCTTTGATTTGGTGGGTACTAGGCTACCTAACACTTTATGTTTTATGAGGAATGATCGATTGAATTTGACCCTAATTTAGTCTTACATGAAAACTTACTTTGGTGAGGTGCTTGCGACTTAACTTGATGATAGGAGTTTCTTATGAACATGATTCGCATCCAAAGCACTCACCACACTAGGAAAATGATCATTACACTCCTAGAAAAGGTTCGGGTATTAGCTTAGGATTTTTGGTGTGTTACAATATCTCCCCCTTGGGATCATTCATCCTCGAATGAAGACTAAGCAAGGGAACTCTAGAGAGAAAATAGCCCAACCAAAAACAAAACATGAAAACCGAAGAATCAACATGGAACTGAACTTTTAAACTTAAAACATGGCTGAATCAACTTCGAAAATATGAATACATGCTAGGATCGTGAGGGAAACTGACGAAATAGATTTGGAAGGACATACTAAGGATGGAAGTACTACCTCAAGTTGAAACTGGATCGGAAGGGGAAGGGTCAGGGTACTTGGCCTTCATGGATGATTTTGCTTCCCAAGTAGCTCCTTAAACTAAGTTGTAGAAGTTGAAGTACTATCGTGGTAACCAACTTCTGATTGAAATAAAAATTGAGTTGATTTCATGAGACACGTATACATGCTGAGAATGTTAAAAAGACCAATACGATAGGAATTTGATATCTTACGTGGTAACTGGTCTGGGATGAGAGTAGGAACTCAGCAAAAACACATAAAGAACAAACATACTCTAGAAATTGCAGTTAATCGAAAGGGACACCAACCTGAGAGAAGTAGATATACGGGAAAACTATTCTCTTTTAAATACCACTTCTACCATTTGCAACTAACAACCTCAACAGCGTACATAAGGGTACTAAGATTTGAGTCTAACTACTCGATTATCCATGTTCAAACCTATCTCAACCAGATCTTTTGCTTCAAGAATGTCTTTTAAGGATTGCATCCCCTCTTATCACAACAACCAATTAAACTAGGGCTTCCAACCAAAGGGTCACTAGTTGTGCAAAACAGATATCCACATGTATCCCATCATGATATTCAAGCTTATAACTATGGTCACCTTATGGTTTCGTAGCTTACCATATTTAAGACTTCTCTCCTCTTCCTTATCATAACTAGGAGTCGCAGATTCAAGAACTTCTATAGAGGGACATCCTAAAATTCCTTATTAACTATTTCACATGAATAATCCTTGCCTCACAATTCACCCACACCTAAAAGTCAAGGTGGAACAAGTATACTAACAAGGAAAATAAATTTGCTACCTCCCAGCTAGGATACTACAAGGCCTTCTCCCCTAACACTTATAACAACATAAACCAGAATCATTGAAATAAAAGAGCAGGAGCAGAAGCATCATGAATGAAGGATTACAGATTTATCTAGACTGACACTTAGCGTGATCTAGGCACTCAAGGTGAGTATTAGGGAGTTGAGCCTAATAGGCATGAGTATTTCATATACTGGGCACGTAAGGAATGAATGGTGGGGATCACCACCCCTCATCATCAAAGGTAAAGGTCAAGGGCTTTAGATCAAGGAAATCATAGGCACGAACCATTTCAAGAATCAGGTTTGAGCATATACATGACGTAATATGATTTGATTTGCCATTAAGGCATGTCTGAGGACTGAACTGAGTAAATAGGACTGAGCGTACTGAGAGGTATGGGTTTACATAGATACCAACCCTTAGTGCATAAAGCTGAAATTTATAGAATCGCAGAATAAGAGTAGAATCATTGTCTGAAGCAATTACAGGTCATTCTATAAGATGGATATGAGCGTGAATCTGAAAGGGGTACGTAATTTTGAAATAGAACCATGGCGCTGACACACAAGGCAAGCAAAAGGTATCGTAATGGCAGAATTGTACTTGGGATGCTAGAACAGAGATAAGTTTTTTCCTCCCCTCTTGACTTTGTTCTAAAACCCACAAGTATCGCTACTTGAGCCTTCAAAAATTCGACTGATACTACATTCCACCATCTCCCCCTTAGGTTCATGCTACCCTTCTAAGTCTATGGACCTCTCACCAACCTCTCAAAGGAACTATGATCGGCAAACTGGAGATGGGGTTGGCCCGGATGACCTCAGTTGAGAAGATGATTGGTTCCATGTTCCGGTCCTCTTGTTTTTCCTCTTCCTCTTCTTTAGTTTCTCTTTCTCATTCAACTGAGCAGTCATGGCTTGAGCCAACATATAGATGGCTTCCTGAAACTCCGCATTCGTAACCACATAGTGTGGAACAGGAGGATTAACATTCCTCTTGGGGTTTCTTCATGGAGGAATTTATCTGGAATGCGTACAGAATATATTAGTATGGTAAAGTGTCAAACTCTATCGCACGATAGTGAATATGAAATAAGTGAAGTTTTTTTTTCCTAAAACATCTCATAGCCTCCCTCTCATGAGTGTGGTGCGCTTCACACCCATGAAAGAGACTCTACTTGATGTGGCTTTCAGACACCCTTGGACACTTGAACCTGAGGCTCTGATACCAAGTTTGTTACGCCCCGAGGCTACCCCCTAGATGTAACATGGGACTTGGGACCGCAAGTGCCCTAAGCTAACCCCTTGGTCATAGCATACTCAAGAATAACAAAGATAAGCGGAAGCATAATAGATAAATCCAAAATCACGTAAATAGGTAATCAAGTCAATTAAGATACATAATTTGGAAAGAGACTCAAATACTGTCTATGTCTAAAAAGCCTATACATGACATAAGGAGTTGCTAGGATAAGACCCTAGCTAACTCAAAGTATGAAAAATGAAATCAACATAACTAAAACATATCTAGTCCTCTATCTAAGAGGACTCACCAACAACTAACAGAAAAGTTTCTTGGAAGCTCTAGCCACATGTTCAGAAAGGAATACCTGAATCTGCATCATCAAAGGATGCAGTGCAAGATATGCGTCAGTACTATAGGATGTACCAAGTATGTGAGCGATGCATGAATCATGATAAAAATAGTTTAAAACATGCTTAAGAATGAACTTGTTACTTAAAGAAGGACCATGAATAAATATCAAGGTATAAAACATAAAACATGAAATAAAGCTTAAGTTTCATAGTATAGAATCATATAACTTCATAGCTTAAAAATAAAGATGTGGGAGTTTCTCTTAACCGACATTATATCATGCTGAGCTACATGGAGTCCGGTGTCATTTCCCCCACCAAAAAAGGTTGTCCTAACCTTCCAAAGTTAGAACCATTTCATACCAGGATTCTGTCATCATAAGGCTCAAAGGGCAACCTACGGTGACACGTAGTTTTGGGACTAAGGGTACTCTCACCCGGTCCAACTGGGTGCTAAATACTACTCCCAAAATATATAGCATGAGGCTCATATACATGTGGCATATCTGATGCCAAACTGGTTCATAACGTGTTCATAACTTGTTCATACCCCGGATCCTCATACTACTCGTGAATTTTGGTTTAGAAATCGATTCATGAGCATTGATGGAACATATGGTGTCTTGTCTTGCATAATACTTAATAACATGGAAAGACTTGCATACTTCATGACTTATAAAATTTGCATGGCTCTAGTTCAATTTCATAAAACATATACTTTCATAGAACATAGGAACTAGGCATGCTCATGCTTGAAAATCTATAAGAAACATGCTATCAAAATCCAATTTGCTTAAATCAACTTTATGCATGTAGAAATCTCCATGGTTAAGCTTCAAATCATGAAATAAGAATCAATATGTAAAAACCCATGTGAAATCATGCAATTTAATAGTAATTTCATAATCAAATCATGAGAAGATCATATTTAGCAAAACCAATAAGAATTGGATAAAAACCCTAATTTGAAGATCATGAAATCAAAATTGAATTAGGGGTTTTGGGAACCAGGGTGAAAGGAACCCATTGTTGATTACCCACATACCTTTATTGAAGCTAACCCACTTGAATTGAAAGTCCTAAGGAGACTTGAACTTGGAGTTTGAGACTTGGAGCTTGAAACCCTAACTTGAATCTTGAGAAGAAGGAACTCCTTTTCTTCTTTTGGAAGTTGATTGAAAGAATCGGGAGAACTTAGGTCAAGTGGGAATAAAAACCCTCATAAATAAGCTTAAAACAACTTAGTATAGGAGTTAAAAGAGTGGGAAATTACAAAAATACCCCTGGATTAAAACTTGGAAAAAGCTGGAAAAGGCGGCTTCAGAGACCACGAGTCAATCCACGGTCCGTCATCCTAAAGGACGAGTCGTCAACTGATCTGTGGTTTCAAATTCCACTTTTAGGAGTCTACTGGAACTCAATACCACGAGTCACTCTACAGACCATAGTTCAGGATGACGGACCATCCTGTTGACTCGTGGTTTTGACTTTAAGCTATGAGGATCCTCTGATCCTCAGGGATTATGAGTGGAAGAACAGGTCGTGAAATAGGTTGATGAGTCATCAACCTACTCATGGAATTTAGAGGACTTTGTACCTATCTGAAGGTGATTCTACTTGTTATAGGATGGAACGTCATTCAAAATGATGACCCATAAAGTCATTCATGGAAACTGGGAAGAAAAGCTGAATTTTGACAAACCACGGGTCACTCTACTGACCGTGGTTTTGGTCTACAGGTCGTGAACCAATCAGTGGTTTTGAATATGAAAATTTTAAAATTTAGTTCATCAATGATGAGTCACAGTACTGACCGTGGTTTAGAACCATGGTTCGTTATCTTATCCATCATCGCTGATAGCACTGCAGTAAACCACCCATAAAGTTTTACTCTGGACTTGGATTAATGTGCGGTTGGTGGCATTGTAAAGAACAATTAAAAACCTTTAATTTGGTGGGTGCTAGGCTACCTAACTCTTTATGTTTTAGTAGGAATGATCGATTGAATTTGACCTAATTTAGTCTTACATGAAAACTTACTTTGGTGAGGTGCTTGTGACTTAACTTGATGATAGGAGTTTCTTATGAACATGATTTGCATCCAAAGCACTCACCACATTAGGAAAATGATCATTACACTCATGGAAAAGGTTCGGGTATTATCTTAGGATTTTTAGGGTGTAACATAGCTCTATGAAATAAAAAGAGTAATATAATCTACCTACAGTCCCAACGGCCGCCCATACAACTGAGGAACACAATTCAGTGAAAACAAACCCTTCGGCCGCCCATACAACCAGAGCAAACACTGATCATACAGAAAACAAGGGTAGAATTGGAATACAATATGCATGATGATGATATGATAAATCTGATGTGATAGTAACCCGTATGTTCCCCCTCTGGTACCCCAAAGGCCCATGTAGAGGAAGGACCCATGGAAAGAATCTACATGTGTACCTCTACTCTGTCGTACACCCTTCCTCCTGGTGTGTGCATCAGCCCGTAGCCAGAAGTCCAGGAATGACAGGGTCCATTGAGGTCTACTCGTAGATCACATACAAATTGTGCAATCTCAAATAGTAGCTCAATACTCGAAATATCGCAGTACATGCTCGAAATTAGACCAGGTCTAAAACAATAGTAGTAATCTCAAAAGATCCTCTCAAAGGGTGCCCAAAGTATATCCGGGTCTAAGATCAGTAATCAAAGCCTCAGTAACGCTCACAGAGGGTGCTCAGAGTGTAGCTGGGTCTAAAACCATCATAAAACATGTCTAGCACTCCGACGTAGCTGAGTCTAGTATCATTAAGAAAACCACTGAGAAAATCAACATAGTACCACTTTTACCTCGAGATAAATCCACCAGTCAATACCAAATCTCATTTTATCATTATTTATATCAAAAATGGCCCCTCGAGGCCATGTAAAGGTTAAAAAACTGGTGATAGTAGGCCTGAAGACAAAATAGTAGTAAAACATGCAGAAAAATCCTTTTTCATGAATTATATGCTCACAAAAATAAATTTAGCCCAAAGTGGCTCACAAACATTCCTATCAACCCTGCACAGGCACAAGCATCTCTACAGCACAGATAGTCAGCCTAAAGTAAGGTCACAGTTTCCCAAATATCCCACTGTCTATGGTCTAGAGTCATAAACAAGGGCCACATGTGTAATGACCCTTCCAGTCATTTATGCGTGTTTGCCTTTCTTGTACTGTTAGAGCTTGCCTATAGCAGCCCCAAGTTATTTATGGCTTGCTAGGACTGGTAGTTTGGTGCCCGAGCCATTTTTTGGTCTTTTTAGCCGTTCCTTATTTTAGAGCTTTAGGCTTTTGAAATCGTTGACTTTGGTCAACATTCTTGGTGAACATGCTCAGAATCAAATTCCAACAGTTTCGCTAGCTCCGTAGCATGGACTTTGGTCTAGTAGGACCTTTGGTCGGGATACGGGAGCTTTTCATCTTGGAATTCTCTCTCATTTTGTATTTTCAGGCTAGTTGGGTTTTCTTGGTTGACTTTGGTCAACATTTGGAGAAGACAGCCTCAGATGGAAATTCTGTCAATTCTATAAGATCCAGAATGTTGAGTTTAGGCTAGAGGGACCATTGGTTTTGATCCTGAGGCTTCCAGACATGATTTTGGCCATGGGTTCCTTTTTGAAATTGTTGGCCTAAAGGTTAATTTTAGGGGCGGGGCCTACTTTTTATTAGATCGACCTTCGATGGAATTTTTGTCAATTCCATTGGATCCGGAATTCCATTTCTTGTTGAATAGCTCAGCTCGTTTTTGTTTGTGGGACCCCAGATGCATTCCCGGGGACCCAATGTGTGAAATTGGCATTGTTGGTTGCTGGTATGGCGCCAGGGAGCTTCCTGGGATGCCCCTGTGCGCACGCGCCCATGGCCGCCCCTGCACCTCAGCTCCCAGTATGGCCTCCTTCACACCAGTGCCCTTGCGCGCCATGGGCCACCCATGCGCCTTGGCTGGCCACTTTAAGTAGTTGTTGGCAGCTCATTTTCAGCCTCTCTCACCATTTTTCAAACCTTGATAAATCCTTCATTTTTACTCCAAATTTTCACCTGCTTGTCCCTATTGCTTGGAGGAGTAATTGTTGTTGATTCGGGCACGTTTCTTGTCCTCGTAAATAGGTAAATTTTCTTGTTGATTTCCATTGTTTTCCCTCAATTCTCTCCTTTAAATTCTTGATTCTTGGGGCTGTTTGACCTCTTCCTGTGGTCCATTTCTGCTCAAATTTTGAGCACGTTCTTTCAGGAATGTGGGGAACACTGTGGTATTTTTCATTTCTAGTTTTAGGTTACAGGTCCTGCGGGCCCATCAATGACCCAAATATTGACCCGATTATGTTTATGACATTATGGATGTCGTTGGTCTTCTTTTGACACCTAGATTATTGTGTTGATAGTACTTTTGCAACTTGGAGCTTCTCAAAGTAGTTCGAGCTTGGACAAAGTTGTTCCCGAAGCTAGTCATCGAACGACAGGTAGGTTGTGATTTCCCCAATTTAGACTCTGCGTATATAGACTATAATTTCTCTAATTAGTATCCTTGGGTAGGTTGTTAGAGGTTGGTACCCCAGACCTTGCCTGCCTTTCTGTCCATTTATTTCATACGTTGTTTGTAGTAGTCGCGTAGTATTGTATATGAACCTTGTGGTCCTGTGCGGCCTTGTATTGACTCTAGAATATAGATGGTGGGTTATTTGGGAATGTTCATGAGTCCCTGACATAGAGCTTTTATTTTAGGCTGGTTATGTCTGATGTAGAGCTGTTGAGCCTGTGCAGGGCTGGTAGGAATGTTTGTGAGCCGTTGGGATAATTTATATTTGTATGCGAGCATATCATCCATGAAAAAGGTTTTTTCCCTGCATATTTTATCATTGTTTTGGCTTCGGGCCTACTATAGATAGTTTTCTAAACCTTGCATGGCCCTGACGGCCCATTTTTGGTATAAATGATGATAAAATAGGATTGGGATGATTTTAGACTTGCTTTCCTACTGATAATAGACTCGGCAGGGCTGCAGCACTAGACTTGATTTCCTACTGATGCTAGACTTGGCAGGGCTGTAGCACTAGACTGGATTTTGTATCTGATTTAGACCCGTATACGCTTTGGGCACCCTTTGAAAGGGTTATTGAGACTTTTACTACTGATTTAGACCTGAGTATCCTTTGGGCACCCTTTGAGAGGGTTATTAGGACTTTTACTACTGTTTTAGACCCGGTTCGATCCCAGGTATGTACTACAAGGTTTTGAGTTTTAAGCTACTATTTGAGATTGCTGGGCGATATATATGGTCAACGAGTAGACCTCCATGGACCCTATCGATCTAGGACCAGGGGCCTTGGGATGCATGTGCCGGATGAGAGGTGTATGGCATAGGAGAGGTACAAAGGTAGATTCCTTCCATGGGTACTGCCTCTTTATGGGCCCTTGAGGTACCTGAGGGGGAACATACCAGTTACTTTTACATCATATCATTATCATGCATTTGGCATACCGATTCCACCCTTATTTGTTGTGTGTTCAGTGTACGCTCCAGTTGTATGGGCGGCCAGAGGGTTTGTTTTTACTTGATTGTGTTCCTCGGTTGTATGGGCGTCCATTGGGACTGTAGGTAGATTATGTTACTTTTATCATTTCGTAGAACTAGTATGGACTTTTGGTATCGGTTGGATGAGTACGTTTAGCATGTTGAGGCACCATCCTTGGGACTGAGATTATTGAAGGGCTAGTGGGTCCCATCTTACTGAGATGCTGATTGTGTAGCTTTTTGAGCAATTGTGGGGATTTGATTCCTGTTTTATCCTGGCTTGAGTAGCAGTTTTAGATACTTTTGGGTTAGTTATTCCATCTTAGGCTTGACTTATGTGTTTTTTTGCGGTTATTTTATCTTGGTATTTGATATCTTTGGCTTGTTCTGTTAGTATGTGATTTTTGGTTAGATTGTTTTCTTGCTTTCCTTCTTTCCCGATATCTTTAAGGTTACCAGTATACTGCCCATCTCTTTAAATTCTCTTTATATATGTTGTTGTTGCAAGGATCCCAGGTGCGTCCTTCTTCCTTCTTTCACATTTATATCTGTGTATGTATATCTTCTGTGCTAGCATGTTATTTTGTACTCTTGGTTGAATTACTCTTGTGTTAGTTTCCTTGTGCCTCTTTCATGTTTTCTGTGAGTATTTTCTTATATTCTGCTTATTATTGCCTTTATATTTTATATGCGCTCAGTTGACCGATGACGCCTACTGGGTATCCATTGCTTAGCAATTGGTACTCATACTAAACTGTTGCACTATTTGGTGCAGATATTAGTGTCAACTTTCGTCGTTGATCATGTGGACACTCGTGCAGCTTCTAGATATTCAAGACTAGGGTGAGCTCCTAACGACCAGGGTTTGACTATATCTCATCGTGTTGTTCTATTACTCTTTATTTTATTCAGATACAGTTGTACTAGTCTATCTTAGTTACTTCTAGCTCTTGTATTCTATTAGAAGCTTTTGTACTATCGTACCAAGTCTTGGGGTTGGTGTAGTTATCTTGTATGTATATATATTTGGGTTTTTGCTTCCGCATTATATTTATCTTATTCTGCTTCTATTTATTTCAGCTTCTCTTGCATATTAGTTAGGTAGTAGCCCATTACTAACCATTCTGGGCTACGGGAATTGGTTTGCCTATTGGGGAGTCGTAGGTGCCATCATGGCCTGAAAAATTGGATTGTGATAGCTTGGTATCAGAGCCTAGGTTCACCAGTGTTGTGGTACAGAAGCAAGTGTCTAAGTAAAGTCTCGTGGATCAGTATGATGATGTTCGTATCTTATCTACGGGAGGCTGCAGGGCATTGTTAGGAAAAGTTCCATCTTTTTGTCTCCTTATCATGCATTCCTGGCTCCACTGACTTCTAAACTTTGATTGTTTTATTCCTTCTAGGATTCCTAAGATGAGTTCGACTGCAGTTGGTGTCGAGGCTTATGTGCCTATTGCTTCAGTGCTTTTGTCAGCACCAAGACTTTAGAGCGAGATTTTACCATATTAGATAGAGGGTGTGGGGTCAGCCTAACCTCCGATTATATTCACAGCTACACCAGTTCTACAGTATATCGTGACTAGGACTCTAAGTCCTCCGATGAATGTTTCAGTACCCAGTTCTTCGAGCAGTGCTTCAGTTAGGGTTGAGATTCCAGTTCTTCAGCAGGGTTGTATGTTGGTGTTGGACTATGAGGAAAGATTTTACTAGATGGTTAGGTGTACTGCTAGGACTATGCCTTCAGAGTTTGATAAGGTTCAGAGCTTTATGGGCGTTTTTATTTCACCACTCCATTTGGTGACCGAGCACTTCATTACAGTTGGGATGACCTACCTTCAGGTAGTGGACCATGCTTGGGCTATCGAGGGTTTATGTTGTGAGGCTTATGGAAGTAGTGCTAAGAAAATTCATCGGGAAAGTTCCCGAGGTTCTCAGACTCAAGTTAGGGGGTTCTCCACCAGAGATAGGTTCTATTGCTTCTTATCTACCAGACCAGTTTTGGTTTCTCCACAGGTTCCTAAGGATGGTTGTATAGGGCATGTTGAGCTTAGTGGACATAGTACGGGTCAGATTCTTTGAGGTTTGCATTCAGGTTATGTAGGTCGTGTTGGCCGGTCAGGTTCAGTGAGATCTTCCCACCCAACTTCATTCCGTGGGTTTTGATTTCAGTGTGGTGAGTATGGCCACTGTGTCAAGGATTTCCCCATGATCGTGCATTCAAGTCGGCGTAGTTGTTATGATTGTGTGGTGGTTGGCCACTATTCTAGAGATTATCCCCAGTGAGGTATAGTTGAGCCTTTAGCTTCGACTACTCTATCCATACTTAGACCATGTCAGTATGATGCCCCTCTTGGTGGGCCTAAGGTAGAGGTTCTTGATATCATTGCTCAAGGTAAGGCTCATGTTACCTTTGACTTATGATAGTAATGCTCGCATTGCGATTCTATCCCTTATATCATTTATTTGCTTATATGCATACCTATTTTTTGTTTAGTTATTTGACTACTTGAGTTGTAGTGTTTAAGAATTTTTTTGTCGTAGTTTATTCCTTAGTAGTGAATGGGGTGAGTTGTCCCTGAGAGGTGTTTTCCTGAGGTTATAGCTCGTGGGTAAGTTTTGTAGAGCTCACTTCCTGTTCGTTGTGGTTTTAGGCTTGGTTGGGTCTTCTTTTCTAGCAGTCCTAGATGGTTGTTGCCTAGGACACTATCTAGTATGGCTAGAGATTCGTGTGTTGATTCGATGTAATACCGGTGGTAGTGCCAGAGTTTGAGGCCATATCTTAAGTCGAGTGGCATTGGGTATGTTGGTGAGCATTGGTCAGTTTGCTTTTCTCGGGCAATTTGAATCGACCTTCCTTAGTTGTTTGTTTGGTAAGTTAGCAGGTATGGGTTGCTTTCGTTTTTTCTTTCTGTTCTAATTCTAGATGAGTTTCTTTCTTGCTCTCCCTAACTACAATTGATAGAAACAAGTTTGAGTATGGCATTATGGTCAGGGTTTGGATTTTTCTGTCTGGCTAACTGCTGATTGTAGAATCATGGTTGAGGTTGACTATGGAATTATGGCATTACGGTTGGGTTTTGGCTATAGCATTTTTGGTTAAGTTAGGCATTTGGCCTATCCTCATGCCTTCGTATTTAGTATTGCCGCTAAGAGTTGTGGGAGCTAAGGGAATAGCTCCAGGTTGTATTTGAGAGAGAGCCTATCAGGTTTGGTGTTTCCTTAGAAATGGTTTTGTTGGGTTTGTGAATGAAGGTGATGGCTTCTTGTTCATGCTTATGTGTCTTAGTAGTTGGCGGAGGTGACGTTTGAGAGTTTTCTTGGGTTTGTGTGTATTGACATGATTCGACTTACTACAGATTATAGTATTTTTTCTTTGATTGGTCCGAGGTCAGAATTCTTTTTGGTGAGAGATTGAGGTAGTGGTCATTTACAATACTACCTTTGGGGACTCATTGCATCAGTTGTGATTTCCTTGTGATGTTTGGTGAATGATCCAAGTTTTCATAGCACTTTCGATTTTGGGAAAATGGTATGTTCAGAGTAGCTGAATCCAGTTCCTAAGTGTTCATAGATAGTGTATGGGTTTATACAGAGGTTTGACACAGGTATCGGTTGCCAACTAGAGTTGGGTTTCAGAATCATGGGCTAGCAAACCACTCTGGATAGTTCGTGGTTGGTTCTTTTCGGTTGCGGTTTCTTGAGTTAGAAGGCAACGAGTTTGGGAAACTTAGCTTCCCTATTTTAGTTATGGAATGATAGTTGGCCTTGGACACTATTCCTTGGCTAACCTTTGAGCTAGGCTGGACATCCCAAATTTCAGCGGTGTTCATGATAGTATGAGGTTCCTTCTACCTTGGTTGGATAGATTCAGTAGCGTAAGTTCTAGAATCAGCGGTAGTGTATTATGTGTGATCAGATTGTGCAGGTTGAGACTAGCGAGGTTATTGTGGGTTCTAATGATACTTTGAGGTTGGAGGTCGCCTTCATTTGCCGAGAGTTTGAAAGCTTGTTTAGTTGATTCTTTGAGGGTTGTATTTTATGTGGTGTGTCCGTGTTGGTTAGACTCACCCAATTTGGGCTAGAGTTTGGTATGTTGTATGCTTCAGAGTTTGTGGTTTTGTGTGTTGGTGCAGTAGAACGGTTGATTCGAGCCAAAGAGATAAGTTGAAGGTTATGCAAATTAATTTCTATATCTAGATGATGTCCTTGAACCCCAGGCACCTTTTTTTGTTTGCCTATGAGGTGGCCTGACTTGATATTTATGGTATGGTAGACTTTTTTTTGAGGTGAGGTTAGTAAGGCAATGTCAAATCCGAATAGTGTTCGAGTATTGGGAGTAGCAGCAGGTATTTCTTTGAATTTAGAGCTTAGGTGGTGATTATGGCTTCTTGGTAGGCTGATCATACTCCTTACAGGGTCTTGGTTTTTGTTTAAGTCTGTTGGGCAGGTTGCCATGGTTCATTCGAGTTGACTCAGACTTGGCACGATTCAGCAAGGTTGATTTTGTTCTACAGTTTGGAAGTTTCCCTGTCAACACAGAGTGTTCATACATGGCTTTTGTAACCATAGTGTGCAAAATTCAGTCGAGTTCAGATGTTTGGTTCAGTCGGGTTCAGATGTTTGGTTCAGTCGGGCTTAGATGGTTGGTTCAGTCGAGTTCAGATGGTTGGTTCAGTTGGGTTCAGGTGGTTGGTTCAGGTGGGTTCAGATAGTTGGTTCAGATGGGTTTAGTTATCGAGTTTGATGTTAGAAAATGTGTTCGTTCATTGGTTGATGGTCAGTTGGGACAGGTAACTCCAGTTTATGATGATATGCTTCAGATAGTTATCATGGATGACAAATGATAGTAGGCTATAGCTTGGTTGGGAATGGGTTTGCGTAAAAAGGATGAATTGATTCATGGTAGAGTATAAGCGGAAACTATGGATCTCCAATATGCCAGTTGATGCTTCGAGGGTGGTTTGAGTGTGCAACTTATGAGAAGCTTCTTGTTTGGTGGTGCAAGAGGGTTCAGTTAAGAATAAAAGGGTTTTACGGATCAACGGGTTCATGAGTTAGAGTTTTGGTTGTTGTCTTTTTTGGTAAACTTTGTTGTGGTTTCAAAGATTCGAGTTTTGTGTGTTGGTCGCCTTGCTTCTCTAGTTTCGGTGTTGTGTCGATCCTTTTTGGTTGAGATTCTCGAGGTTCATTTTGGGTTGGCAGACCCTTGGAGTCTTGGAGTTTATGTTTGGAATCTAGCTTGGCTAGTATGAAGTTTAGGGTTTGTTTCCTTTCGTGGTTTCATTCCGTTGGGTACCATCCGGTCATGGAGGCTACCCGGGTTGTCTAAGAGAGTAGTGTGGGCTTCGTATTCGCTATTCTTAAGTCTCTAGTCTTTCCTTCTTTCTTGACTTTCGAGGATGAAAGTCCTTTTAGTAGTGGATGATGTAATGACCCTTCCGGTCATTTATGCGTGTTCACTTTTCTTGTATCGTTAGAGCTTGCCTATAGTGGCCCCAGGTCATTTATGGCTTGCTGGGACCGGTAATTTGGTTCCCGAGCCGTTTGTTTGGTCTTTTTGGCCGTTCCTTGTTTTAGAGCTTTAGGCTTTTGAAATCATTGACTTCGGTCAACATTCTTGGTGAACGTGCTCAAAATTGAATTCCGACAGTTCTGTTAGCTCTGGAGGGTGGACTTTGGTCTAGTGGGACCTTAGGTCGGGATCTTTAAGCTTTTCAGCTTGGAATTCTCTCTCATTTTGTGTTTTCAGGCCAGTTGGGCTTACTTGGTTGACTTTGGTCAACATTTGAAGAAGACGGCCTTGGATGGAAATTTCGTCAATGCTGTTAGCACCGAAATGTCGAATTTAGGCTAGAGGGACCATTGGTTTGGGTCGCGAGGCTTCCAAACTTGATTTTGGCCCTTGGGTTCCATTTTTGGAATTGTTGGCCTAAAGGTTAATTTTGGTGTGGGGCCTATTTTTTATTAAATTGACCTCCGATGAGATTTTTGTTAATTCCATTGGATCCGGAACGCCTTTTCTAGATGAATAGCTCAGCTCATTTTGTTCGTGGGATCCCGGATGCATTCTCGGGGACCCAAAGTGTGAAATTGGCATGCTGGTTGTTGGTGTGGCGCCAGGGCGCCGCCTAGGCCGCCCATACGCGCCCATGGCTTCCCTTGCACCTCAGTGCCCAGCATGGCCTCCTGCGCACCAGCGACCCTGTGGGCGCGCCCTTGCGCCCCATGGGCCGCCCCTGCGCCTTGGCTGGCCACTTTTAAGTAGTTTTTGGCAGCTCATTTTCAGCCATTCTCACCATTTTTCAAACCTCGATAAATCCTCCATTTCTAATCCAAATTTTCACCAGCTCATCCCTATTGCTTGGAGGAATAATTGTTGCTGATCCGAGTTCATTTCTTGGCCTCGTAAATAGGTAAATTGTCTTGTTAATTTTCGTTGTTTTCCCTAATTTTTCCCCTTTAAATTCTTTTTCTTGGGGCTATTTTGACCCCTTCCCCTTGTCCATTTCTGCTTAAATTTTGAGCATGTTCTTCCGGGAATATGGGGACTACCGTGGTGTTTTTCATTTCTGGTTTTGGGTTGTGAGGCCCACGGGCACACCGGTGACCCGAATATTGACCCGGTTATGTTTATGACATTATGGGTATTGTTGGTCTTAATTTGATGCCTAGATTATTGTGTTGATAGTACTTTCATGACTTGGAGCTTCTCGGAGCAGTTCAAGCTTGGACGAAGTCATTCCCGCAGCTAGTCGTCGAACGAAAGGTAGGTTATGGTTTCCCCTCTCTAGACTCCACGTATATAGACTATAACTGCTCTAATTAGTATCATTGGGTGGGTTGTTATTGGTTGGTACCCCAGACCTTGCCCTCCTTTCTGTCCATTTATTGCATACGTTGTTTGTAGTATTCGCATAGTATTGTATATATACCTTGTGGTCCTGTGCGGCCTTGTATTGACTCTGTAACATAGATGGTGGGCTATTTGGGAATGTGTGTGAGTCCCGGACATAGAGCTTTTATTTTATGTTGCTTATATCTGTTGTACAGTTGTTGAGCCTGTTCAGGACTGGTAGGAATGTTTGTGAGCCATTGGGCTAATTTATATTTGTGTGCGAGCATATCATCCATGAAAAAGGTTTTTTCCCTGCATGTTTTATCACTGTTTTGGCTTCGGGCCTACTATAGATGGTTTTCTAAACCTTGCATGGCCGTGGGGGATCGTTTTTGGTATAAATGATGATAAAATGGGATTTGGATTATTTCAGACTTGATTTCCTACAGATATTAGGCTCAGCAGGGCCGTAGCACTAGACTTGATTTCCAACTGATACTAGGCTCGGCAGGGTCATAGCACTAGACTGGATTTTATTTATGATTTAGACCTGTATACGCTTTGCGCACCCTTTGAAAGGGTTATTGAGACTTTTACTACTGATTTAGACCCGAATATCCTTCGGGCACCCTTTGAGAGGGTTATTGAGACTTTTACTACTGTTTTAGACCCGATTTGATCCCAGGCATGTACTATAAGGTTTCGAGTTTTGAGCTACTATTTGAGATTGTTTGGCGATGTATGTGGTCGACGAGTAGACCTCCATGGACCCTGTCGATCTAGGACCATGGGACTTGGGCTGCGTATGCCAGATGAGAGGTGTACGATGTAGGAGAGGTACACGGGTAGAGTCCCTCCAAGGGTCCTGCCTTTATATGGGCCCTTGAGGTACTTGAGGGGGAACATACCAGTTACTATCACATCATATCATTATTATGCCTTTGGCACGCTGATTCCACCCTTGTTTGGTGTGTGTTCAGTGTGCACTCCGGTTGTATGGGCAATCGGAGGTATTGTCTTCACTTGATTGTGTTCCTCGGTTGTACGGGCAGCCATTGGGAATGTAGGTAGATTATGTTACTTCTATCATTTTGTAGACCTAGTATGGACTTTTGGTAATGGTTGGATGAGTGGCTTTATCCTGTTGAGGCACCGTCCTTGGGACTGAGATTATTGAGGGGCTAGTGGGTCCCATCTTACTGAGATGCTGATTGTGTAGCTTTCTAAGTGATTGTGGGGTTTTTGTTTCCTGTTTTATCCTGGCTTGAGGAGCAGTTTTGGATACTTTTGGGTTAGTTATTCCATCTTAGGCTTGACTTGTGAGTTTCTTGCGGCTATTTTATCTTGGTATTTGATATCTTAGGCTTGTTCTGTTAGTATGTTGATATCTTTCCCGTTATCTTTGAGGTTACCGGTATACTGCCCATCTCTTTAAATTCTCTTTATATATGTTGTTGTTGCAAGGATCCTAGGTGCGTCCTTCTTCCTTCTTTATCCTGTGTATCTGTGTATGTATATCTTCTATGCTAGCCTTTTGTTTTGTACTCTTGGTCGAATTACTCTTGTGCTAGATTCCTTGTGCTTCTTCCTTGTTTTCTGTTACTGTCTTCTTATACTCTGCTTCTTATTGCCTTTATATTTTATATATGCTCAGTCGGCCGATGATGCCTACTGGGTACCCATTGCTTAGCTATTGGTACTCATACTACACTTCTGCACTCTTTGGTGCAGATATTAGTGTGATATTTCGTTGTTGATCGCGTGGAGACTCGTGCAGCTTCTAGATATTCGATACTAGCGTGAGCTCCTGACGACCAGGGCTTGATTTTATCTCATCGTGTTGTACTGTTACTCTTTATTTTATTTAGAGACAGTTGTACTAGTCTATCTTGGTTACTTCTAGCTTTTGTACTCTCGATACCAAGTCTTGGAGTTGGTGTAGTTCTCTTGTATCTATATATATTCGGATTTTTTCTTCCGCATTATATTTATCTTATTCTACTTCCATTTATTTCATCTTCTCTTGCGTATTGGTTAGGTAGTAGCCCATTACTAACCGTTCCGAGCTATGGGAATTGGTTCGCCTACTGGGGGGTTGTAGGTGCCATCATGGCCTGAAAAATTGGGTCGTGACAACACAAGGCCACAAGGGTGATATTTCAAGGCTACAGCGAATAATATAAACAACGTATGAAATACACAGACTGGAAGGCGGACTAGGTCTGGGGTATCAACCTATATAACCCACCCAGGGACACTAATTAGTGCAGTTATAGTCTATATACACAGATTCTAGATAGGCAAAACCATAGCCTACCTGTCGTGCAATGACTAGCTGCGGGAATGGCATCGTCCAAGCTCAAACTGCTCTAGAAAGCTCCAAATCATGAAAATACTATCAATACAATAATCTACTCGTTAAAACATAACTAACGATACCCATATTGCTATAAGAATAGCCAGGTTAAAATTTGGGTCAAAAGCAGGCCCGTGGTTCCTGTGACCTGAAATCGAAAAATGAAAGTTACCATGAGGTTTCCAACGCTACCAGCAACGCATACCCAAAATTTAAGCAAAAAAAAGAGCAAGGGAGGGGCCTAAAACAGCCCCTAATCCCAAGAACAAAATTAGAATCAAAAAGGAGATTTTACGAAAATTAAAAGCTAGAACTTACAAATAGAAGGCGAGAAATTGATCACGAAACATAAAATAATCACCTCAATGCCTTGGAATAATCCCACACAAAATTTGGAAGCTTGAAGCTCAAGAATAATGGAGAAAATGGATTTTTGGTGAAAAAAATAAAGGAGAAGGTATATATATAGGCAAGGATTTCTTCATCACTATCTCAAGAAAAACCCTCGAGATCACGATGACCAAGATGGATAACTCATCGCTATCGTGATGGTTAGCCTCGATATCGTGATAAACAAAGGATCAGGGCCTTCATCGCTATCGTGAGAAAATCCTTCGAGATCGCGATGAACAAAAGGGCAGGGCCTTCATCGCTATCGCGAGAAAACCCTTCGAGATCACAATGAACAAAAAGTCAGACCTTTGCTATCGCGATGGTCTACCTTTGAGATTGCGATGAATAAAATTTCGGCCATACCAGCAACAGAAAACCAGCGGCGCCCAAGACTTCTACGGGGTATTCCGGGCAAAATCAGAAATTGATACTCACAAACCAAATATGCTATTAGAGTGGAAACGACGTTCCATACTCAACGGAATCGACAAAAATTCCATATGAGGTCATTTCAGAGGAATGTTTACCCAAGTCAACACTAGCTAAAACCAACCGAACATCCAAAATGAGTCCAGCTCACTCGGGATCCAAAACAACCACCTGCCAAACTCAAACTCAACATTCCGGAGCTAACCGCTCTAACGGAATTCCCATCCGAGGCTGTCTTCTACAAATGTTGACCAAAGTCAACCAAATAAGCCCAACTAGCCTGAAAACACAGAACAAGAGAGAATTCAAAGCTGAAAAGTTTTTGGATCCTGACCAAAGGTCCCACTACACCAAAGTCCATGCTCCAGAGCCAACGGAATTGTCAAAATTCAATTTTGAGCACGATTACCAAGAATGTTGACTGAAGTCAACGATTTTCAAAGTTGAAGCTCTAAAATAAGGGAACGGTCATAAAGACCAAACAAATAGCCCGGGCATCAAATTACTGATTCCAGTAAGCCATAAATAACTTTGGGACGCTACAGGCAAGCTCTAATAGTACAAAAAATGCAAAAATGCATGAATGACCGAAAGGGTCATTACATCGATGGGGCGTATACATCGTACTACATGCTTAGGTCACGTGGTTTTGCCAGTTAACAGGCACTCCCACAGAATTAGATTCAGTAGATACGTACTTGGCCCCCAGATCAACTTTATTATTTTTATGTGTTTTCAAAATATTCTTGCATTTCAGATTTTTATACATATTATGTTTGGGCCTCAGTACTACAAATTCAGTTACAGTTTTAAACAGCTTATCAATATTTTAGCATATTCAGTTATATGTTTAGCTTGCATATCTCGTATGCTCAGTACATTTAAAGTACTGATTAGAAACCTCTTTGTGCTGCATCCTATCATGATGCAGGTTCAGGTGCTCAGTCTTTGCATCGTGACCAGTATGCTCAAGTGCCACTTCAGCGACTATCAGTGGTAAGTCCTTATTATCCAAGGATGGATTTTACAATGCTTTTTCTTTAGTTTATTTCAGTTTTCACTATTTGGAGTTAGCTGGGAACTTGTCCCAGCAGCTCATCAGGAATACAAACTTTCAGACATAGAGTTAGATTTCAGCTTATTTTCGATTGAGTTATCTTTCAGACGTATATTATTTCAGAACTTTTAGTAACTTAGTATAAATCTTATCAGTTTAGCTTTCGCTTAGTTTTTATCATTCAGAATGTTTCGTATATGTCAGACCATGGGTTAGCTTGGGGTCACTTGTGTCTCTAAGTACCATGTTACATCTAGGGTTTAGGCTCGGGGCATGACAAACTTGATATCAGAGCATCAGGTTTAAAGTGTCCTATGGTGTCTGAAAGCCACTTTAAACTTGATGCTCTAATATCAAGTTTGCCATACCCCGAGCCTACATCCTAGATGTAACATGGTACTTAGAGCCACAAGTGACCCCAGGCTAACCCATGGGTGTCTGAAAGCCACATTAAGCAGAGTCTTTTTCATGGGTGTGAAGTGCGCTACATTTATGAGGGAGAGACTATGAAATATTTTTGGGAAATTACACATCTTTCATGTTCAATATTGTGTGATGGAATTTAACTTTATTTACCTTTCTAATTCGTTCTTTAGGCATTATAGACCATGCCTCCTTGCAAAAACAATAATCGCAATGCTAATCCTCTAGTTTTGTACCACGAGGTCACGAATGCTGAATTCAGGAATGTTATTCAGATATTGGCTCAAGCTATGACCAACCAAGCTAATCAGCAGGCACCTGTTCCTGCTAACCCAAATGGTGGGTCAGTTTCTACCTTAGTTAAGGATTTCATCCATATGAATCTGCTAGAGTTCTTCGAGTCGAAGGTAGATAAGAATCTGCAGAACTTCATTGATGAAGTAAAAAAGGTTCTCGAAGTGATATAGGTGAGAGGAGTTGACAGTGTTGAGTTAGCACCCTGTCAACTCAATGATATGGCTCACATCTGGTTCACCTAGTGAACGGAAAGTAGGGGAAGGAATGCAGCCCCTACGACTTGGGACTGCTTTGTTGGAGCTTTTATAGACAGGTTCTTCCCAAGGGAGTTGAGGCAGTCAAAGGTTGAGCAGCATGTGAATCTGAGGCAGGGAGCCATGTCTATTCAAGAGTATAGGTTAAAGTTCACTCAGCTCTCTCGGTATACTCCAACAATGATGGATAAACCGAGGGCTCGGATGAGTAAGTACATTTCTGGTACTTCTAATTTGGTCAAGAAAAAATGCAAGACTGCAATGTTGGTCAGAGATATTAATATTTCCAAACTTATGACTTATGTTGAGTAGATAGAAGAGGAGAAACTGAAGGAGAGGGAGAGAGAAAATAAGAGGGCTAGGATAGGTAATTTTGACTACTCTCAGCAAAGGTCGGGCACTGGAAATCTCTCTTAGTTTTAGCAGAGGTCTTCAGCTCCAGCACCTCTATCAGCCAGTGCTCCATCTCAAGAACTCGACATGACTAGAAAAATAGGGCATCAGGATCTAAGTCTGAAGGCAATGTTTCAGGTAATTGCACTTTTCCAGCATGTCGTAGGTGTGGTAAGAACCATCTAGGTGAGTGTCTTGTTGGCAGAGAGGGGTGTTTTGGTTGTGATCACATTGGCCATAGGTTAAAGGAGTGACCCTCAGCCAAGAAGGTACAGGAAGGTAACCGAGCTCACTCAACTACTTCAACATCTCAAGCAGGTCGCACAGATCAGCATGGTACTACTTCTGGTATAGGCGGTGGTCAGTGTCAAAACTGTCTCTATGCCATGTCAACTAATCAAGATCAGGAGAGTTCCCTAAATGTAGTCATTGGTATATTGCTAGTCTTCTCTCTTAATGTATATGGTTTACTAGAACCTGGGCCTCGTTGTCTTTTGTGGCCCCTTTTAGTACATGTAAATTTGGAGTCAATCTTGAAAAACTTCTGGAGCACTTCTCAGTCTCTACCCCAGTAGTAAGTCAGTCTTAGTAAAGAGGGTGTATAGAAATTGCCAAGTTTTAGTCCTCCATAGAGGCACCTTAGCTGACTTAGTAGAATTAGACATGATCAATTTTGACATCATCCTTGGCATAGATTGGCTACATGTTTGTTATGCCTCAGTTGACTGCAGAATCAGAGTCATAAGATTTCAGTTTCTAGATGAGCCTATCTTAGAATGGCGGGGTATTCCTCCAACATCAAAAGCTCATTTCATATCTTACCTCAAAGTTAGAAAAATGATCTCGAAAGGGTACATCTATCATATAGTTTGATTCAAGGATTCTGAGTTCGAGACCCCATCTCTCCAGTCAATTCAGGTAGTTAGTAAGTTCCTAAAAGTGTTTCCTAAAAATCTGCCCAGAGTTCCTCCTGAGAAGGAGATTGACTTTGGGATAAACCTCCTTTCATATATGCAGCCCATATCTATTCCTCTTTATAAAATGTGTCACGCCCTGATGCTACCCCTGAGTGAAACATGGTGCTTAGTGTCACAAGTGACCCCAAGTTAACCCATGGTCTGGCATATCTAGACAATTTTTGATAAAACATAATCTGACCAAAAAACTAAACTGAATTAAGTATATAAGCTGGAAATCAATCAAAGCATAATTGAATATATAAAGTATATAATAAGTCTGAAAGTAAAACTGATAACTCCAAAGCTGATTCTAGTTCTATGTCTGAAAGCCTCTATCTGAAGTGAGTTACTGGGACAAGCCCCCATCTAACTCTAAAAGTCTGAAAACAAAAATGAAATACTAAAATGAATGGGCATAACTATCATCCTTGGTTTATGAGGACTCACTACTGCACTGCTAAGTAAGGACTGGAAATCGCACTAAATACAGTTTGGATGTTGACTGCCTGAACCTACATCATGGTAAGATATAGCACAAAAATATGCGTCAATACTTTGAATATACTGAGCATGCGGGATATATGCAAAGTTGTATATTAAAAAGACTGAATATAGAAACATATGCTGAAACATGAACTGAGAGATAAGTTGAATGCAATGACCAAGTAAATAAAATTAATACTGTAACATGATGAACTAAACTGAGTAACTGCAATAGATATTGGGTGCATAGTCAATGCAATATGAGTCTGACTGTGGGAGCTACTATTAACCGACATACCCCAAGTTGAGCTAACTATGGGGCCAACCTATAACCCTGGATGGAAGAGTGTTCATACCTTACCAAGTGTACAAACAAGTCTGACGTGGATCCACTAAACTGATGTCCACAAGGGACAAGGGTGACCAGCCTAGCCTGACAGCTGACCTCTTTCATGCCTACAGTGGTGCTGTAGTTCTAAGACTTAGGGACTGATACTAAAGATCTCATCCTAATATGATAGCTAAGCCTTCGTCCCTTCGTCCGCTCAATACTAAGTCTACTCTGAACTGAGTTTAAGCAATGAATGCAAACTGAAATATTGGATAGCTCAAATACTAATAGTCATCTAAGAATGCAATATAATAAAACTATAACTGATAGCATTCTAATTCTGAAACATATTGACTGAATCATATGACAAAGTATAAATCATGAGTACTGAAATTTTACACATGCTAGGGTTACTGAATTCTTTACACATGGCTATCCTTAGTTTCCAAGAAAAAATGTAATAACTATCATACAAGTAATAGGATCTGAGTTGCAATGATTTCATAAAGTTTAGGAACCCTAGGTATGAAGAATTGGACTGAATCTAGGGACTCAATGGGTGAAAGGAACCCATTGATGAAATCCCACATGCCTGGAAGAAAATCTATGGAGGAAATCCTGGGATTGAAGCTTGAACTTGAGAAAACTCTTCTGCTAGTTCTTGAGAGGGAGGAGCATTTCTTTTGTCCAAATTTTTCTAACTCTGATTAGTTTACGGAGAATGGGGAAATAAGAGTGAAAATCCTTTTAATTACCCCCTAAAAAGACTAAGGATTGAAGTTAGAAGGGTAGGGAAATAACTAGAATGCCCCTGAATTAATGAAAAGAAGACTGCTGGAAAAATTTGCGACTCGAGTTCCACTGACAGGTTTCATGATCCATGGATGCTTCCACAGCCCGTAGAACCCTATCGTGGTTCCTAAGCCTTTTTGTCTAGCTGCGGTTTTGAGCTCCACGACTTAGGTTCACGACCCATGGAACCATCCACAGTTCATGGAAGCCTATCATGGTTCCTGAGGGATTGATGACCCTCAGGTCTGAGTCCTACGAGACCATTCCACAACTCCTGGATCATTCCACAGTTCGTGGAAACAGGTCATAATTTTAGAGGAAGTGTTGGGTCTAAGGTCTGAGTTCCACGAGTGAAGTCCATGGCTTATGGACTATTCCACGGTCTGTGGTTTCACCTCATGGACTTGAACTCAAAAAGGATAGCCTCTGTTCTGATTTCCACGAGTTCAGTCCATGACTCGTGGATTGTTCCACAGTTCATGGATATGGCTCCTGGATCTGACTGTGACTTGGAAAAAATTTAAATTTCTGGTTTTTCTGAGCTGGGTCTAGGCTTAGAAGTTTTGGGGTGTGACAAAATGGCTCCAGCAGAGCTTAAGAAGTTGAAAGATCAGTTAAAATACCTCTTAGATAAAGGTTTCATCAGACCCATCATCTCTCTATGAGGTGCTCTAGTTCTCTTCGTGCATAAGCAAGATGGTTCGCTTAGAATGTGCATAGATTATCGTCAGTTGAACAATGTCACAATCAAGAATAAGTAGCCCATCCCTAGGATTGATGAATTGTTCAACCATCTTTCGGGTGCTAGTTATTTCTCCAAGATCGACCTCAAATCCGGTTTTCATCAGCTCAGTGTCAGAGAATGTGATATTCCAAAAATAGCCTTCATAACTTAGTATGGTCACTATGAATTTGTGGTTATATCTTTTGGACTAACGAATGATCCTACAGCTTTTATGGATTTGATGAACATGGTATTCAAACAGTACTTGGATATGTTTGTTATAGTCTTTATAGATGACATCTTTTTTTATTCTCGGAGTGAGGAGAAGCATGTAAACCATTTGAGAGTTGTGTTGCAAACTCTCATGGATCACCAGTTATTTTCTAAGTTCATCAAGTGTGATTTTTGGTTGCAGTCAGTCACTTTTATGGGTCATGTGGTGTCTAAGAAGGGCATCCGAGTGGATTCTTAGAAAATAGAAGCAGTAAAGAACTGGCCTAGACCAACTTCTCCATCAGACTTTAGGAGCTTTTGGGGTTTGGCTGGATACTACATGAGATTTGTTGAGGGGTTTTCATCCATAGTTGCCTCGTTGACCAGGTTGACTCAAAAAAAGGTTAAGTTCCAGTGGTCAGATGAGTGTGAAAAGAACATTTGAGAATTGAAGACTAGGTTGACCACAACCTCAGTTTTGACTCTACCAGAGGATTCAGATAGCTTTGTTGTTTACTATGATGCATCTAGAGTAGGCCTTGGTTGTGTTTTGATGCAGTATGGTAAGGTCATTTCCTATGCTTCCAGACATCTTAAGATTCATGAAAAGAACTACCCGACTCATGATCTTAACCTTACAGCAGTCATTTTTCCCTTAAAGACTTGGAGACACTACTTGTATGGTGTCCATGTGGATGTGCTTACTGATCATAAGAGCCTCCAATATGTGTTCACTCAGAAGGAGTTAAATCTTAGTCAGAGAAGGTGGCTTGAGCTTCTTAAAGATTATGACATGAGTGTTCTCTACCATTCAAGTAAGGCCAATGTAGTGGCTGACACACTTAGAAGATTGTCTATAGGAAGTGTGTCATAAGTTGAACAAGAAAATAAATAATTGGCTAAGGATGTTCATAGGCTTACTCGTTTAGGGGTTCGCCTTAGAGACTTAGCGGATGGTGGTGTGATAGTTTAGAATGGGTCAGAATCTTCTTTGGTAGTTGAGGTGAAGGAGAAATAAGACAATGATTCTATCTTGCATCAGTTGAAGGGTGTTGTCCACCAGCAGAAAGTAGAAGTTTTCTCCCAAGGGGGAGATTATGTGCTTTGTTATCAGGGTTGGTTATGTGTTCCAATTATAAATGAATTGAGGCAACAGATTTTGATATATGCTCATAGCTCCAAATATTCTATCCATCCCGGTGCCACTAAGATGTACAGTGACCTACGAGAAGTCTATTATTGGAATGGCATGAAGAAGGACATTGCAGATTTTGTGGCTAAGTGTCCAAACTGCTAGCAAGTAAAAGTAGAACATCAGAGACCAAGAGGTATGACTCAGGATATTGACATTCTACTTGGAAGTGGGAAGTGATTAATAACTTCATTACTGTTTTATCACATACTAGCTGATAGTATGATTCTATTTGGATGATAGTAGATAGGATGACTAAATCATCCCACGTTTTGCCTGTCAAGATTACTGATTCAGTAGAGAATTATGCCAGACTCTACATCCGTGAGTTAGTCAGATTTCATGGGGTTTCCTTATCTATCATCTCAGATAGGGGAACTCAGTTTACATCTCAACTCTAGAAGTCTTTCTAGAAAGCTCTTGGTATTTAAGTGAATCTCAGCACAACATTTCATCCTCAGATAGTCGGCCAGGCATACATACCATCCAAACCTTAGAGGATATGTTGAGGGCTTGTGTGATCGATTTCAAGGGTAATTGGGATGATCACTTACCTTTTATATAGTTTGCCTATAATAACAACTTTCATTCTAGCATTCAGATGGCTCTGTATGAAGCACTTTATGGGAGGGGGTGTAGGTCACCTATTAGCTAATTTGAGGTAGCTGAAGCAACATTGATAGAGCCAGACTTCTCCCAGCAGCTCATCAGTAATAGAGGCTTTCAGACAAAGAGTTAGATTTCAGCTTATTTTAGATTGAGTTTTCTCTCAGACTTATATTATTTCAGAACTTTTAGCAACTTAGTAATGTTATAAATCTTATCAGTTTATCTTCCACTTAGTTTTTATTATTCAGAATGCTTAGTATATGCTAGACCATGGGCTAGCTTAGGGTCACTTATGGCTCTAAGCACCATATTATGTCCAAGATGTAGGCTTGGAGCGTTCCATTATTGATAATTACCAATTTCGATCTAAGAGGGGTTAATCGGAGGTCTCCAAGCAGGGCGGGTAACGGGATGTGGCAAGAATTTTTCATCGATGGACCTAGTCTGATTATTACAGGTACCGGTAGAGTCCAGTTCAGTTTGCTCTGTGAAAATCATTCAAATATTTTTATAAAAAAAAAACAAATTTTGGCTATTGGCAATGGCTAGTGGGCCCCTCAATGGCTAATTTGCCCATTTTCAGCCTCTAAAACACCCCCTACCCTTCTAAACTTTTTTTTTAACTCCAAAGTTTAATAAAATACACTTTAACCACCTTCTACACTATAAATGCCCCTAAACCTTCACTATTTCTCACAAATTATTTATTCTCTCATCTTATTCTTTCTTCTAAGTTCTACTACAATTACATAATCTCTAATTTATTATTACGCTATTGGGGATTGAAGATTTTTTTGGAGCAAGTTTCAAGCTTCAAGTTTTATCTTTTAATTTTCAGTTTTTGGTTATACGTCTGCATAAGCAGACATTTGGTACATTTGTTCCATCTCTCTATTTATTTAATTTCAGTATTTTATTTTTGTATTACATTGATTTGGCTTACTTCTCATATTTTACTTGATTTTAATATGGATTCATGTAAAAAAAATTGTAACAAAACTTTTAGGTAAAATCTCTAATGTTTTTTCTAAAAAAATAGTAAAGGATTCGGTTCTAGTAAGTTTGGTACTAAATCTAAAGGAATACCTAGAAATAGAATTAACATGGAAGAATTTATGCATGTCGATGAAACTTTTTTATTTTGACACTAATACTAAAATAGATCATGAATCCTTAGAAAGAGCATTTGGTATTTTTGATGAAGAAGTAGAATTAAAAGGCAAAGATTTAGATAAAACACTGATAGCTATACCGACTAGTCCCTCTGTTGAAGCTTTTTTTCAGAGTCAAAATGACCTCCTTGCTTCACATCCTACCAAAGCTAAGTCAAAGGCTGGACGTACTAAAACTTTTGTTGTGTGATAATGTTTTATCAAAATGAGGACAAAACTAAAGCTATGTGCAAAATATGTAATTATGTGATGAATCATAAAACTTCGGGATTGAGAGGTGGGACAAGAGCGTTAGCTAAATATTTTAGAGAGTATCAAAAAAAAGAAATTTGAAAGCTAAGGTTATAACCGATGCTAAAAAATATGGTCTTTCCATTTTTGCTGCATTTACAGAAGATTCTAACATGGTTCAAACACAGTTAAACTCTTCTAATGTCTCTGATCCTAGTACACAACACACATATAGTAGAGAAAGAGATTGTGAAGAATTAGCTAAAATGATTGTTGTTACTGATTTGTCTTTTAATTTTGCTTTAAATCCCGATTTTATTCATTATATTTAACAAACATATAATCCATCTTTTGAGATTTTTTCAAGAAACACAATTAAAAAATTATTTTTGATTATCAAGTTCAATATTGTCATTATCTTCGTCTTTTATTTGTCTATTATAATGATCAGAATGTCTATCACATCTAATATGGGTCATAGTATTAATGATAATGATTATTTCACTGTTACTGTCCATTGAATTGATGATAAGTGGAACATGCAAAAAAGAATTATACGCTATAAAATTAAAAGCTATTACTTTAGGAGATATTTTATAATTTTATCGACTTTGTGATAAAGTAATGAGTGTCACCTTAAATGCTTCTAATAATTCAAGTGACGTTGATTAATTAATACCTAGACTTTGCTCAATTAATAAATATATTTTTCATATTAGGTGTGCTGCACAAATATATAATTTGATTGTAACAGATGGTATAAGCATGTATGAAAATGGTCGTATTAAAATTAAAAGTGTTTTTTGTAATACCCGGGAATTCGATCCAGCTTTCAAACTCAGAAACTTGCAAAATTTTGAACTTTCCAGGAATTACGGGTCCAAACCACGGACCGTGGTCTGAACCATAGGTCATGGAATGAACCTGTGGTTTACACCTGCAGGTTCAGTCTCTGGTCTGAGAACCATGAGTTGGTTGAAACCACGGTATGTCCTGTCAACTAGTGGAACATGATCAGAGGGCTGACAGTTTCCCTAAAGATTACAGATTGGATCTACGGACCGTAGTTGGTTCTATGGTCTGTCTTGTTGACCCGTAGAACTCCTTCTGTAGATTGAATGCTGAACCTAGAATCACGACTACATTCTACGAACCGTAGTTCATTCTACGAACCATACTATTGACTCGTAGAAAGTCATCTACAGCTTGACCCTGTGGCCAGGAACCACGAGTGGAAACCACGAGTCGTGGTTCAATCTACGACTCGTGGAATCCATCCGTGATTCCTGAAGCTGACTTTTTCCAACAGTTTTTAATTTAAGTCTCAGGGGTATTTTAGACCTTTCTTTACTAATATTGCTCCGATTAGGCTTATTCTATTAAGACTAATTCCCCAAAACAAAGTCAGACTTCTCAAAAATCGATTCAAGTCAGAACAGAGCATCTTCTCCAAAGTTCCAGGCCTAGGGTTCTCTCCTCCAAGCTCCAACTCCACATTCTTGCAGGGATTTTCATCCACCAGGTATGTGGGAATTTAGTAAGGGCTTAGTTGGCCCTTATGCCCAAAAACCTCACATCTTTTCAACGATTCTCATGAATATAGAAATAGGGTTCTTGTCTTTTCTTGCAGATTGCTCCAAGCAATCATGATCATGAGTTATATATGATCTTTACATTGTTCTAAATATCACATACTAATTATCTTGCATTACTTAGATATTTACAGGATCTTTAGGGATCATGGACTTAGCCCTAAATTATAGCATTTGCTTAAATGTGTTATCATTCTTAAAAAATTCAACCTAGATTATTAGTATGAGTTCTAAAAGCAGAAATTGGTCAGTTTTCAGTCTACTACAGTATCTCAGAAAAACAGAGACTTTAGACTAGTTTAGTCCTGACCTAAAAACTCGGGCTGCCAGTTTTGAATTGAGTTATATTCAGTATGGGAGTAGTATTTAGCACCGAGTTGGACTAGAGTTCAGCGTACCCTCAAGTCCCAGAACTACGTGCCATCACAGGTTTGTGAGTCCCCTCTGTTGGGCATCAGTTTTTAGTGATCGCGCTACAATTATGCCTTTATACCCTGGTAAGGTATATTGGGTCCTCTCGATGGGGCATATACATCGGACTTCACGTTTAGCTCACATGGTTTATGTCGGTTAATAAGCTCTCCCATAGTATTAGATTTAGTATTGTACTTCAGGCCATCAGTTACACTTATTTTTAGCTTTCAACATACTTTCATGTTATTCCTGCATTTCATCTGTTTTATGCACGACTATACATTTGGGCCTATGTACTTTAGCTTAGTTCAAATTTCAGCTTTTAGTATTTTTAGCATGTTTACATTTCAGTCAGCTTTGCATATACCTCATGCTCAGTACATCCAAAGTATTGACACATACTCTATGTTGCATCCTATCATAATGCAGGCTCAGGTTCTCAGTTCAGCCACGTGATTAGCTCTTACCGGTGCCATATCAGCTTAGTCAAGGGTGAGTCCTCATCCTCTGAGGACATTTTTATTATGCTTTCTGGTTTAATCAGATATTATTAGTTCCAATATTTTGGAGCTACGTGGGGGCTTGTCCTAGCAGCTCATCAGTATTAGAGGCATTCAGACATAGAATCAGTCTGTAGTTGATTTGGGTTGTATGATTTGAACTAAGTCATTTCTTTCTGATATTATCAGATACATTCTTTTAGTTTTACCCATTTCTTAGTTATGCTTCCATTTGTTTTAGAACTATATTCAGTATGCTTGTGATCTACCAGATTCGGGGTTAGCTTGAGGTTACTTGTGATCCTAGGTACCGTGTTACGTCTAGGGGCTAGCCTTAGGGCGTGACAAACTTGGTAACAGAGCATCAAGTTCAAGAGTCCTAGGATGTCTGAAAGTCGCACTAAGTAGATTTTTTCCCATGGGTGTGAAGCGCGCTACACTTATGGGGGAGCTACAAAGTGTTTTAAGAAAACTTCACTTTTTTTGCTATTTTTATCATGCAATTGAGTGTGAATCAACTTCTCCCTTCTAATCTGTTGTTATGCATTTCAGATCATGCCTCCTTACAGAGCTAACATATGCAATGCTAACGCAGTTCCTCCAGCCCCGAATCATGAGGTTACAAATGCAGAGTTTCATAACGTGATTCAGTTGTTGGCTCAGATAGTTGCCAATCAGGCTAATCAGCAGGCCCCCATTCCTGCGAAGCCCGATGGTGGATCAGCTGCACCCAAGGTTCATGATTTTCTTCCTATGAATCCGCCAGAGTTTCTAGGGTCGAAGGTTGGTGAAGACCCACAGAAATTTATTGATGAGATAAAGAAAATTCTTGAGGTGATGCAAGTGACTGGTACTGATAGTGTTGAGTTGGCATCCTATCAACTCAAGGATGTGGCTCATATTTGATTCACACAGTGGAAAGACAACAAGGGTGTGAATGCAGCTCCTGTGACATGGGATTGTTTTATTGGAGCTTTTCTGGACAGGTTCTTCCCGAGAGAGTTGAGAGAGACTTAGGCCCAAGAGTTTATGAATTTCAGGCAGGGGTCCATGACAGTCCAGGAATATGGGTTGAAGTTCACTCATCTCTCCAAGTATGCTCCACATATGGTAGCAGATCCAAGGGCACAAATGGGTAAGTTCTTATTTGGAGTATCCGATCTGGTAAAGACAGAGTGTAGGAATGCTATGCTATTAGGGGATATGGATATCTCCAGACTGATGACCCATGCTCAGCAGGTTAAGGGGGATAAGCTCAGGGAAATGGCTAAGGACAACAAAAAGGCTAGGATGGGTAACTATGAATATTCTCAGCAGAGGTCGGGCGGTGGGAGTCGCTCACAATTTTAGCAGAGGTCCGCAGTGATAGCGCCTTCATCAGCTAGTGCTCTATCAACCAGGCCTCGACATAACCAGAAAAAAAGAGCATCAGGCTCTAAGTCTCAGGCCAGTGTTTTAGGTAACCGTACTTTTCCATCATGCCCAAAGTGTGGTAAGGACCATCCGGGTGAGTGTCTTGCTGGCAGAGAGGGGTATTTTTTTTGTGGACAGCTCAGTCATAGGTTGATGGACTGCCCCTCCGCCAGGAAAGGGCAGGGAGGTGACAAAGCTCAGTCTACTACTTCAGCAGCTCTAGTGGGTCGCTCCACTCAGCAGGGTACCTCGTCTGTTATAGGTGGTGGTCCGTGTCAGAATAGATTATATGCTCTTCAGACTCGATAGGACCAGGAGGATTCTCCTGATGTGGTCACGGGTATGTTACAAGTCTTCCATTTAGATTCTTATGCACTGTTAGACCCAGGTGCAACACTTTTCTTTGTGACTCCCTTCATCGCAGTAAACTTTGGTGTCAGTCCCAAAATCCTCCCAGAACCCTTCTCAGTCTCTACTCTAGTTGGTGACCTAATTATAGCTAGATGGGTATATAGAAATTGCCCTGTCACAGTTTCTAAGAAAGTCACCTCAGTAGATCTTGTAGAGTTAGAAATGGTAGATTTTGACATCATTCTAGGCATGGATTGGTTACTTTCCTATTGTGCCTTAGTCGATTGTAGAACTAGGATCGTTATGTTTCAGTTTTCTAACGAGCCAGTCTTAGAATGGAAGGGTAGTAACTCAGTTCTTTTAGGTCATTTCATCTCCTACCTTAAGGCCAGAAAGATAATTTCCAAAGTATATATCTATCATCTTGTTCGAGTTAAGGATTCAAACATTGAGACCCTAACTCTTGATTCATTCCCAGTGGTGAATGAGTTCCCAGAAGTGTTTCCAGAAAATTTTCCTGGAATTCCTCCCAAATGGGAAATCGACTTTGGAATTGATCTCCTTCTAGATACCCAGCCTATTTTGATTCCTCTGTACAGAATGGCTCCTGTTGAGCCTAAGTAATTGAAAGAATAGTTGAAAGACCTATTAGATAAGGGCTTCATCAGACCCAGCATCTCTCCATAGGGTGCTCCAATTTTGTTCGTGCGTAAGAAAAATGGTTCTCTCAGGATGTGTATTGACTACCATCAATTGACCAAAGTCACAATCAAGAATAAATATCCCATCCCCAGGATTGATGACTTGTGATGTGCCGCCATTTTACGGCACTTTCAACTCCTTTTAACTAAGAACAATCGTACGTTTCAAGCAACCGTCGTTGTTTTTGATGTTTTTATGTTGTATTTTCAGGAAATAGGTATGAACATGGAAACGGAAGGAAAAACGAGCAAAACGACATTCTGGATAAGAGTGACAGTTTGAGTGACGGACCATCAAGCTAGTGACGAACCGTCAAGGCAGCCGTCAACTTAAGGCAACACATTGCCTAGTGGCGACGGCCACCGTGACGGCCCGTCAAGGGTGTGACGGTCCGTCACCCAAACCGTCACACCAAGGCAGCACCACTGCCTAGTGGTGATGGTCCAGGCGACGGTCCGTCAAGCCAGTGACGGTCCGTCAGCCTGGCCGTCACACCTGGGCAGTCCGCTACGCGGAATCCTGACGTTTTTGGGATTTGTTTCCTAGACTCCTATAAATACCCTATGTTAGGTTTATTTTATTATTATGCAATTACCAAGCTTTTTACAATAGTTCTCCCAATAGTTTTAGGAGAGATTTTAGTCAACTTGGAAATCAAGAAACACGTTTGGTACTTCTTGAATTCGTGTTCTTGAATCGTTCTTGAGTTCTTGTTTTCTTGTTCTTGGAATACTTGAAGATTGTTTTCATTATATTGTAAGGATATTTTCTCTTTATGATGATTATGACTTTCTTCTCTTCTTCTTCTAGCATGATTAACTAAAACTCTCACAACTAGGGTTGTGGGAGCCATGGCAAATGTAGCAAGATAGATTCTGGGTAGCGACGGGTTCAATATATGTGTTGTCACGTTGTTAATCATTCGTTATGTAACGTTTTCTAGTGGTTGCAAACATTAGAACATGCCTAGGTTTAATTTGCTTGAGTAAAGAGATTAAAACCGGGAAACTTGATTAACGACGAGGATTCGAGACTACCAACTCTCGTCTTATGATTAATGCTGTAACTAGATTAATCTACTTGATGTTTAGGATTGGAATCTAAAAGCACACCTTTTCAAGTTCGAGAGAATTGAAAAGTAAATTTGTCTATTTGGTTGAGAAATATTTAGACGATACCATTAATTCAATCGCATCGTGACACGCATATAGAAAGAACCCCGTTAAGCCTAGAATCGACTTTGTTACTAACGCCATGGTAAACACTTCCCTAGTTCTCTCTCTCCTATTGATTATCATTCATACGTTAAGTGTTTGTTTTGTTTACAAATATTGATCACAAAACCCCCCTATTTACCGGAAACTATTGACGACTAGTCACATACTTCACTAAAGGCTTAATCTTCACCATATTCTCTGTGGGATTCGACCCCAACCTCTGTTGGGTTCTATATTTGACTACGACCGCTTACCCTTTGTTAATTAGAGGTGTAGTTTGGGCGTTATCAAAAAGTGGCGCCGTTGCCGGGGAATACGGTTGTTAATTAAGTCTGGTGTGTTTATCTGACTCTTAGTCATACTTTCCTGCTTTTACGTTTTTTGTTGTTTTTGTTTTTGATAGGGTACAGAGTTGTGCATGCCAAGTACCCGGCGCTCGAGTGAATCAACATTACCTTACGACCCCGAGCTTGTTAGAACGTTAAGGCAGAATATGGCCGCACAACAAGAGGCAGCAAGGCTCGCTGCAGAACTGCAAGCCCAACAAAATTTGAATGCTGGAGGTCTGCAGCACGATCTTGAGTTGCATGATGAGGATAACGATTTGGATGGAGTTGGCGCTACGGGCGCCATTGTTGTTCCACCGCTACCGCCCGGAGCCAAGTTCAACATCACTAGCACGATGATTCAGCTGTTGAACTTGAGAGGAGTATTCCGTGTAGCAGCTGGTGACGATCCAAACCATCACTTAATAAACTTTATGGGTATCTGCAAGTCGTTTGAACTGCCGGGCGTGAGTCAGACAGCGATAAGGCTCAAGTTGTTTTCGTTGTCTCTGTCTGATGAGGCAGCGTTATGGTTGACAGAACTGACCCCCGACTCTATCGCAACTTGGGGAGAGTTGAAAGGAGCTTTCCTAGAAAGGTTCTTTCCTCCCTCTAGGATGATACAGTTGAGGGACGAGATTAGCAATTTCAGGCAGCAACCTCACGAAGCATTGCACGAGACCTGGCTGCGATTCAAGAAAAAGCTAACACAATGCCTGAACCATCAGTTGAACGATGAGTTTTTGATGCAGACATTCTACAGGGCACTCAATTCGGCTACCAAGCCGACGTTGGACAACGCAGCAGGTGAAGCGTTTATGGGTCGCACTTTTGCCGATGCCACAGCTATTTTGGACAGGCTCACCAAAACCAACAGAGCCTGGGATACACGAGATTTAGAGGTGGCAGCTAGTACTTACATAGTTGGTGTGTAAGCAGAGCAGCGCAGAAAAGAGGAGGAACGTGACCAAGACATGGCGCATCTGAAAACGCAAATGGACCTCTTGACCAAGCACTTGATGTCAGGAAGTATTGAGAAGGTGAAAGCCGTGGGTTCGCAAGGTAGAGCAGCAGGGGTTGAATCTGATGAGGAGGCCAACTATTTGGGGGGTTTCCAGGCCAACGGCCAGGGAAACCAAGGTCGGAACTATTAGAGAGACAACCACTATGAGAAAGGCGGCTACAAAGATCGCGACCAAGGAAACTGGAGGAACAGCACCGATAGAGGTGGGTTGTATATACCACCTGGTAATCGGGAAAAAGCTGGCAATGAGGCAGAGACGTCCAAACTTGAGAACATGATGGCGAAGATGCTGCTGAAGGTGGAATCAACTGACTCTGGAGTAAAGGAGATGAAGACTGAATTATCAGCATTGAGTCAGTTAGTGGGTTCACATTCCACCTCGATCAAGCAATTAGAGCAGCAAGTGGGGCAAATCTCGGTATCTCTGAACCAAAGAAAGACAGGTACCTTGCCGAGTGACACGATTCATCCGAGGAATGACGCAAGTTGTATGGCGATCACCACAAGAAGTGGAAAAATATTACCAGAATCACATCCGGTAATTCAGACTCAAGGTGATGTTGCAGATGATGAAGAGGCGGTAGAGGAGGAAACTCCAAAGCCCGCGGAGAAAAGCAAGGAAGCTGAAAAGCTTCCAACTATGATGCCTCGACCACCACCTCCTTTCCCACAACGTCTCAAGAAGAAAGCTGACGATGGTAAGTTCCTGAACTTCATGACCATGCTGAAGCATATTTCAATAAACATACCATTGGTGGAAGCGCTGGAACAAATGCCCGGTTATGCCAAGTTCATGAAGGACTTGATTACAAAGAAGAGGTCGGTAAGTTTTGAACCAGAAGACAACCTCCACCACTGCAGCGCTATTTCTTCAAGGTCGTTAGTCGAAAAGAAGGAAGATCCAGGTGCTTTTATTGTTCCCTGCACTATCGGGAAGCTCAACTTCGGAAGAGCATTATGTGATCTTGGTGCTAGTATCAACTTGATGACGCTAGCAGTTTACAAACAATTGGGTTTGGGAGCTCCTAAACCGACGTCGATGAGAGTGATGATGGCTGACCGTTCGGTAAAGCGACCGGTGGGAATCTTATCTGATGTGCTGGTCAAGATTGGTAAGCTTATATTCCCAGCCGACTTTGTGATCTTGGATTGCGAAGTAGATTTTGAAGTTCCCATAATCTTGGGACGACCTTTGTTAGCCACGGCTAGAGCGTTGGTTGATATGGAAAGAAATGAACTGACCTTCAGGCTCAACAATGAAGTGGTCAAGTTCGATGTGTCCAAATTGATGAAGCAACCAAGTGACATGAGGGTGGTCGCGGTCATCAATGCTATTGAGGAAGTCCCTGCGGATGTGTATCTTGAGGAGAAGGGTTGTGTTGAAACCCGAGCTGTTATGAGAGTAAGGTCGCGATCGCAAGAGGACGAGCAGGTAAAGGAAAGCGGTGAAGATAGATCAAGAAAATGAAAACACCACAAGAGAATCTGCAAAGAAAGAGCGAAGAAATTATCGCGACTAGCGATGGAGCCCAAAGAGGAAGCTGGAACACCACACTCCATCGAGTTCTCCTGTTTTGGAGACCCTGGCGGTCTCCAACATCGTTCCAGAATCTGAGTCATATCGACTTCACAGGTGTTGACACCCAATTTTGGCCCTTTTTTTTTCCCATAATTAATTTTTATATGCTTCTTAATCCCGAGGATTTTTCCAAAATAATTTTCTTATTTTTGTAAATTTTGGCACCAATAATCATTTTTTAAAATGATTTCCTTTACTTTTTATAATAATAATTACTAATAATATTGTATCTTAATAAAATCACCCCAAAATATTTTGTAATTCATTCTCTTTAGCAAAATATTGGTATAGTAACTTTTATTTCAAACTTTAAATGAAATTTTGTCGTATCGCTATAGTATTTCCTAAATACAGATTACGTGTATCAAAATCATTTTTTAAATCAACTATATACGTATTGAAAATTAATTAGGATAAAAGAAGCATCGTTAAATTAATTAAATGGAAAAACTACTAGGGAAAATCACATTTTTTTTTCTACCAAATTAATCCATTTACCCAAATTTTGGGCCAAACACTTATTTGTTTCAGCCCATTTCCTCCTAACCCACTACCCAACCATCCGACCCAGCCCAAAGCATCCCTGACCCGGCCCAAACTCCCCACTAAACACACCCCTAATCCCCTAATTCTCTCTCTCACTCCACTTGCCAAAACCAACAGACCCCCCCCCACCTTCAGACAACACCGACAGCTCCCACCCCCAAACCCTGTCGCCCGCCGCCCAAACCACCAAAGACCCGCCGGATTTTGCGGGCAAACGGCGATGGCGCCTCTCCCGTCACTTCATCCTTCTCTCCTCCACCTTTATAGCCATCCTATCACCCTTTTTGTCATCTCAAGAAACAGAGCTAAAAGCTCCCCTCCGCCGCCGGTTGCAGACCTCGGAAAAGAGGAAACCCAGCTGTTGCCCGACTGTCCGAGCTCCACGCCGCCGACCCGTCACCATCTCTTTCAAATCCGCCTGAAAAGGTAGGCATCTCATCTTCCTTTTTCTCAGATTTCATCATTTCCTTTTGCAACTTGGCTTTCCAAGAATTCAAATTTTGAATTCTTGGAAAGAGCCGTTTGAGCCTTCAACTTTGGCTATAAAAGAAACACTTGGGTTTCCATTTCAAGGACACACACAAAGACAGAGAGAGACACGGAAGTAATCATCAAAAAATTATCAAAACAGCTTATCAAAATTGTTCTCTGTTTGGTTCACTGTCGATTTGCATACTCCCTATTCGTTTCGCTCCTGTTTGTTTCGTTTGCTATTCGGATAACCGGAGTCGGAGTCGGAGTCAGCTAGTTTGAAACTCGACACTCAACGGCCTCAATCGCTGCCCAACACAAGGTAAAAATCTCTCTTATAACTCAGTTTCTGTTCTCCTCTTGTTTTGGGTATGATATGTTTTCGTAAAGAAGAATATGTGAGCACCTTGTTTGGTTTCGTGGTTTGGCCGTGTGTGGTTGGTTTGGTGCGATGTATATGAGAAATTAATAGAGTTTCGTTTTACTGCTTAGGGGAGCGAAATTTTAACAGTGAAGTGGTTGAATTAAAATCGGTAGTGTTGGTTTCAATTTCTTGTATTATGCTCGTTATCGTTTCTCTTTGGGTGTTGGCTGACTTCGCTTGAGTTCCAAGAGTGTATAAATCATCCCGTCTTAATTACGTTGCACTTGGATTTTGTTAATCGACTATTATGTAGTTACTCGGGATGTTAGTTGGTGGATTTTAGGTAAAAGATGTGAAACAAATCAGTTTCTGATCGTTTGGTTTAGCCTATGTGATTGTGAAGTGTTACAACTCAAGACTTGGCTCAAATGTCCTAAATGTTGTTGTTTGTTTGGTTTGAATTATCGTGGCTAATTTGAAGTAGAATAGTTGTTGGTTTGTTTGGTTGTATTTATAGTCGATGACGTATTGGAAGAATATTTATAACCTTGAATTCAACTTGAAATAAATTTCAAGAGGCTCCAAGTCTTTAAATGTACATGGTTACCTTTGTTGCATAACTAGAGGTTAGGATCAATGTTTACTCTTCATAAAAGTTGAGTTTTCTTGTTGCTTTCTTTTACGGATTGAGTTGTAAGAGTATGTAATCATCCCGTCTCGTTTTAATCACAACTAGGGGCTGATTTTGTTTAAATCGAAAAGGTATATGTATGCCATGTTTGAGTTTCTTGAAGTTTAAATTCTTAAGTTAAAAGTTTCCATAGGTTTGCCATTTATTTTTATTTTTATCCCGAAAACATTTGTTTAAAATAGGAATATACATGTTATGATTATATTTTGGAGCTCGTTTATATTGTGGTCCTGCTTGTGTTCTAACCTCGCTTTAAACGCCTCAGTCTTAGTAAAAAAAAAAATGGATAAATTAGTGTGTATTGGCAAAAATAGTGTGTTGGCTATATTTTCATCACTTTGGTTTTAACTCGGGATCAATTTCAGGAATACTAACTTAAAGAATTTATCATGAGCTAATGTAGTAGTTCGGTTCCTTTTTTGATCCTCCCGTCACTAGTGTTGTCTTACTTTTTGAGTTTATTTGTTCATAGATACTTATTTAATTAAAGTGAATGAAAAAATAATAATAAGGTTTTATATTGCTACTTGTTGTGTACTTTGTTTTCCAATAATCGACTAGTGTTGAAGATGTTCGTTTTGCCTAAGTTCTTTTCGGATTCGTCTCATGTTAGTTCGTTTGTGCTCTAGTCAAATAAATTCGATCATTTGCTAAAAATGAAGCAAAATATGGTTATATGTCGTCTTTCATATATGCTTGTGTATTTACCGAATAACATGTTTGTTTTCCTTGTCACTTTATTATTAAGTTTGGCATATTTCTATATTTTTGTAAACTTTGTTATGCAAGTTACTAATCCTTATCACCTTTCTTTGTTTCATGTACACCCCGGAGAGTTGGAGTTCTCATTTGAAACTCAATCTCGGCCCAAATATGTTTTGGGTCGGACAACTATTAGGAACTATCGCGGTGTTCGGAGTCACTCATTAGGAGACTAGTTCCTCCAAAGGAACTTAACATACTTAGTCCTTTATTTTCTATATGCTTTTCTTATTACTTGAATTTGTTTGACTAACCTTGTATTATTTGGATATGCACTTTTGTGACTTCGATTAACGTTTATTCTTCGGCTTACCATTTTGTTTGAATGGTGTATTTAGTTTGAAATTGTGAAAGAGAATTTCCTCCCCCCTTTTTTAAATTAGGCAAATGTTTTTGGGTTTCCCCATAAAATACTTTAAAATTAGTGTTCAAACACTTTCAAAAAAAAAAAATAGTAGTGATAAATGGTGAATAGTGCAGATTTTAGGATTAATTAATTTAGGCTTTGTTTCAAGAAAAACTTGTTAACTCGCGGTAGATTTTCAAAAACATTAATTAGCGATTTAACTTATTTCAAACAAATATTTAGTCATTCTTAGGCTTTAAACTATAGAATGTTTTATCTAATTTAGGCAAGCCTCCTTTATATTTATTAATAACTTATGTATTCTCTTATTCTAACACCAATATTTTACAAATATTTTGCTGTACTCTATATATATATATTTTCAGATTTTTCAGATTTTTGAAGCCTAAAAATGCAAGGTATATATGTCATCTACTACAAGGTATATATATTTATATTTTACTTATCCTTCTTCCTACTTTAATTATACATATATTATTTTATCACAATTACATTTACGTACATAATACTTTCTTTCATATTCAATGCATGTTCATTTTTACCTTACGAATAAAAGTCTCCCTTACATGAAAACAAATAATTCTCGTTCTCTGCTCAATTTTCAAATTGTTCTTTTACATGAAATATATTTACAAAACAAATATGATTTCCTCTTATATCTTTTTCTCTATTACCAATATATTTCTTACATACTTTTACTTATCCAAATCTTTTAAAATAATAAACTTTTCACATGATTTCCTATATTTTAAATATACATACGTCATCTTTACTTTCTTTTTAATAAACATGTCATAAACTTTCCCAACTTTAAGAACTACATATTTTTTACTTTACAAAAAGTATTTGTATAAATAAATACTTTCATTTTGTTTACATAGCTTTTAAATATATATTCTTATAAATCATAAAGTTCTACATACTTTAATTATAATTACGATAAAGGCATTGCTATTAAACTTTCATATATTTTGGCATGTACGTACATATGTTTCATCTTTTTACCATAAGCATATTTTATATTTTTTGCCTATTGTAGTAGCATATGTCATATACTTTGAGTTTTCTTTAAATTAATAAAACATGTTTTTATCACCTTTTTAGCAAATAATGAGCAAATAACTTTTCCAAATATTTTTTCTAAACTGAGTTTAAGGACTATCTTCGGATAGGCTCTGAAGGGTGCCTAACACCTTCCCTTCGAGTAACCAAAACACTTACTCAGAATCTCAAACGTTTCGCAGACTAAAAACAGAGTTTTACATACAAAATGGTTTCCTAAGTTTCCTAAAATTTAGGTGGCGACTCTAAACCCTTTTCCAAAACAAAGGCAGAAAGAGCCGGATGTTGCAAGCATATTTTGGCCAGTTCAAAATAGGGCGCGACAGGATGGCGACTCTGCTGGGGACAACTTATGTTTTTACCTTAGCATGCTTAGTTTATGAATATTATTTGGGTATTTGTTATTTGCAGTACATTATTTGCTTTATTTATGTTTATATTTATTTGAAAGGACGCAAGTCAAATCCAAACTTGTGTTCCTTATTTGTTTGATAAACACTACTTGTTACTGCTTTCTCACTTGCATTCTTCTATCGAGTCTTTGGCCGTACACATTTCACACACTGTGGTACACGCGGAGGGTTTTATGCCCTCCCAAACCTTCTTTTGGATTCCTTAGTTTCAGGGTCGGTGCATTTAGGTTAGTGTGTCGTCTCGCAGTTATTCAGTCCACTCTTAAATCTAGAAAAATACTCTTATTCTAGAAATAAGTCATGTTGCATAGCCTTAGGCAGGACGATCCCGGGGATTGACACTGCATTTAGGGAACCACCCTTATTGTCAATGGGTTTTTCATAAAACCCAACGACATATGCTTTGTGTGTGATTGATGTAAATGATACAAACTAAAACACATAATGGATTTGGGATAAACAAACTTATCATACCCTTTACCTTTTCTTTCAGATGAATATCAACCAAAACTTACCAAACATCCAGATGGTTATCTCAGCACCTGACAACCTAAAAAGTGGTGGCGAAACATCCGAGTAGCGCACGGGAATGAGGTGCGGGAGCAGCTGGGGGCTTTGCTGTCACTTATGGGGATCCAAGCTGACAAAACCCTCACCACTTTATTAATGGAATTTTGGGACCCAACCACTGTGACCTTCAAATTTCTGGATTTTGAGATCACTCCTACCTTGGAGGAGATTAGTAACTTCGCTGAACTACCACTAAGGGGACGAGTGCCGGTACTCCCATCACCCATAAAGAAGGCAGACTTTCTGAGCCTGTTAGGATTACACATTTTTCCATCACTGAGAAATGTGGAAGGAGGAAAGGTGAAGTTGGATTACCTCTTCGAAAGATACGGTCGTCTCGAGAGTTTTGACGAACACCAAGGTGAATTCGCCTGTACCCGCAGACAGTGGGTATACATGCGACCGAGGGTCTTTGTGTTGGCTTTTTGGGAACTATGATCTTCCCGATGAGGTTTCATTGCATCGACCTCAATATCCTGCCAATAGTGATGAATGTCTTTGCAGAGCCGCAAAGACTTACCTTGATACACATGATCCTTGCTGAGATGTTTCGATCGTTGTCCGCATGCACACGGGGACACAACTTCTTTGGAGGTTGCAATTTGTTATTGCAAATTTGGGCTGTAGAACACTTCTACCGCCGCCACCCACAAATGGACTACTGTATCGATGCCCGTAACAGGATTCAGACTCACAAGGAGCGTATGAGATATTGGACATATGCACCCACCGGAGAAGAAGAATGGCGCACATTTCTGACCAATCTTACCGGAGATTTCATTCAGTGGAGATATCCCTGGATGACAGGATTGGCCTTCATCAGAGCTCGATACTTGTATTTCATCGATTTGATAGGACTGGGAGGCATCCAGCCATATGCGCCTCTCCGTGTTTTAAGACAGTTCGGTTTGGTCCAGGACATACCTTTGTGGTCAAACATGGCGTTATATGAGGACAGTTATGGTGCCGTGATACCGGCGGTACAAATGATGCACTTGAAGGCTGAATGGGATTATATGATCACATTGCACATGGGAGGAGACAAATGGTGTACGCCAGAATACTACGCTTGGCGAACGACCGTGAGTCACTTGGCCCAACCGAGTGCAGAAGGATTCAGGGATTTGGCAGATGTCCAGTGGGTCAGATGGGTTAGGGAAGAGGTGCTTCCCCGAATGGAGATCACAACGCCAATGTACAACCAGATTGTCCCAGACTCCGTCAACTACTTGATAGCAAAGATAGAGGAAGATCCCGAGGATCCAGAAGAAGATCCGGAGGAGGAGCCAGAAGAAGACCCCGAGGATCTAGAAGAAGATCCAGAGGAAGAAATGGGGGAAGACTTGGAAGAGGATCCGGAAGAAGACCCTGAGGAAGAGGATCAGGAAGAAGATCCCGAGGAGGCTTCTGAGACCGGTTCCAACTTTTATGATCCTAACGATGGGGGGATGATAGAGACAGACTCAGAGCCTAGGTATCACCATTCCGTTGGATCTCCAGAGTATCATCCGGCACCGCAAGACGATAGTGATGACGGTCCTACGTGGCCCTAGGTTATCCTTTCCCATTGTACCCTTTCATATTCCCTAAAGGTGCCTCGTGGCCCATCCCTTTGTACGCCCTAGTGGCCATCCCATGTCTTTCATTTCAGGCTCCCATCAGCCTATCTATTGTAAGCTTTCAAAGCCACATTCTGCTTAATGAAAAGTCATGTTTATCTCAAATCCTAAATGTGTTCAAAACGGATCATTTATTATCAAATTGTATGCAGCGTAGGCCTACCTCTGGCAAAACGAGGCTCCATATTAGGACGCATTTTGTGTGAATATCGCCAACTTGGCGTGTATATTTGTTGTATATTTCAACATTTTCCAAACTAACATAGTTTCCTTTTTCTTTCCTTTCTTTTCTTTATGTTTATTATCAAACCCCCCGAAGAAAGTTGATTTGTGTCGATTTGCAAACTGGCGGAATCGCAATACAACCTCCGATCTAAAGGAAAAATGAGCGAAGAATCTAACAACGCCTCGATGGTACCAGTAGATGGCGCCGAAAGTTCTCGAAAACCGATGGACACTCAAAACGACGAACAAATGGCCAACATGGCACAAGAGATTGAGATCTTGAAAGAAGAACTACGCCAAGTGCGGGATTTGACTAAGCTTACAGCTGCTACCTTCCCCGCTCAATTCCAATTTCCAAGTGCCGAGTTGCGGCCGGTCACTCCCGCCGACTTAACAAACGCGCCTAAGCAAACACCACCTGTTCCCACTTATGCTCAAGATCTACTTGCTCGTCCGCCCGCTGCTAGGGCTGCACCTAATCTTTCCTCGCCTACGCAGAACTTCACTGTTCCAATTCACCCAACAATGCAGCACATACCGGAGGCACATGTCACTTGTGAAATGCCTGTTCCACCGGTATATGCTACTGAAGCTCCTACTTTCGCAACATCCACGGCTATCAAAGTACCATACGAGGTCGATCAGTACGTAGGATTGGAGAGGGATGTCCGGTCAAATGAAGAGAGGTCGATAGCAGCTCAACTTAAAAGCTTGAAAAGGGCTTTTAAAAGCATGCAAGTCACCAGGGGAACCGAAAGTCTGGACTATGAAGACCTATGCATCCACCCAGACATCGATATGCCGGTTGGGTACAAACCACCAAAATTTGATGTATTTGATGGAAAGGGCGATCCCTACGCACACCTAAGAGCCTATTGCGACAAGCTGGTCGGCGTAGGAAGGAACGAGAAATTGAGGATGAAACTATTCATTCGAAGTCTGTCAGGAGAAGCTCTAACTTGGTACACTCGCCAAGACCCTCGCAAATGGCGTGATTGGCAAGAAATGGCCGAAGATTTCATGAGTCGCTTCAGGTTTAATACCGAACTCACTCCGGATAGATTCTCACTTGCTAACATACAAAAGAAGCCATCTGAATCATTTCAAGAATATTCATGGAGATGGAGGACCGAGGCTGCTCGGATCCAGCCCCCACTTGACGAAAATGAACTCTCTAAGTACTTTATCCGAGCTCAGGAAGGCGTCTACTTCGACAAAATGATGTCAATGATGGGCCAAAAGTTCGCTGACTTGGTCAAGATGGGAGACTTTATTGAGGAAGGTATTAAGTCTGGGAAAATTCAGTCTATGGTCGCACTGCAAGCCGCAAGCAAGGCCATACAGTCAGGTTCCATTGGTGGTATCAAGAAGAAGAAGGAAGACGTCTCAGCCGCCACACCTTACTACCAGCACGGAGGATCATCCCACGGATACCCTAACAACTCCCAAATTATCGCACATGTTCCAGTATATAGTACCCAGCCACATTATAATCCACCTCGAGCTCCAGCACACCAAAATCCACCAAAGCAGTATGCCCCTGTCCAAGCTCCGGTTCACCAAAATAGACCAACATATGCACCAAGACCGCGTCCTAATCTTGAAGCCAGAAATACCCGCACCTACACTCCTATTGCCGAGCCTTTGGCTCAATTGTTTGAAAGGTTGAGGGCAGCAGGTCTGTTGCAGCCGATTGAGGGAAGAATCCCTGATCCGATACCACGAGGCTTCAATGGAAATAAGCGATGTGCATACCACTCGGGAATCCAAGGACATGACACGGAGGAGTGTTTTGGGTTGAAGAACCAGATCGAATCTCTTATCAGGAAGGGAGTAATCAAATGCACCGATACTCCTCCAAATGTGAACAACAATCCTCTACCAGATCATGAGAATCGAGGAGTCAACATGATTACCCTAGAGGAAGAGTATGACCTGGAAGGGAATATCGTACCTATCTGGGGCACAGAAGAAGTTGCCGCCACATCTCCAGCGCAACCTTTTATCACAGTTCAGTTGAGAGAACCGTTGACTATTCAAACCTACCTGCCAAGGGTTGTGGTAACCACTATAGCCACTGGAAAACCCGACTATGACACTAAAGCAGTCCCGTGGGACTATTGGACGGGAGCCAAAGGCAAAATGATAGACGCTGCTGTGGCTCACGGAATGACCAGGTCGGGAAGGTGTTATATCCCGGAGGATCCGAATCGAGGGGGTCCCGGGAAGGAACAAAATCCAAAGAAGAATGTTACTGATGCAGAAGCCACAGAATTTTGGAAGAAGATGCAGTCTAAAGATTACTCAATCGAGGAACAACTAATGAAGACACCAGCCCATATTTCCATTATGTCCTTGCTAATGAGTTCTGAAGCCCATAGGAACGCTTTGGTACAAGTTTTGAGCGGAGGTAGCATACCAAAAGAAACTACAAGTGATACATTGGCTGCAACAATTGGAAAAATGGTGGAAGTGAACAAAATCTCTTTCCATGATGATGAACTACCAGCAGAAGGGGTTGGCCACAACAAAGCACTTCACATCGCGGTCAAGTGTTGTGATAAGGTCGTAACTAGAGTTTTGATCGACGGCGGTTCTGGATGCAACATATGTCCTTTCACCACATTGAGAGATTTAGGTGTGAATATGGGAGAGATAAGGGAAAGTCGTGTGAAGGTGAGAGCTTTTGACGGCGCGCAGAGAAGCGTCATTGGAGAAATCTATCTCACTTTGCAAGTAGGTCCAGCTGAATTCCCCATCTTATTTCAAGTAATGGACGTTACGTCCAACTACAACTTGTTACTAGGAAGGCCATGGGTCCATATGGCAAGAGCAGTTCCCTCCACGCTTCATCAGTGTGTGAAGTTCGAGTGGGGTCGCACCGAAGTTACCATTCACGGAGAGCTCAGTCACCCCATCTATTCCGTGAATTCTGTTCCAGTCACCGAAGAACTGGATGGAGCCGTTTTTCATGCTCTGGAGATCATGCAAGCTATAAGAATTGATGAGAAAATAGAGCCTGTAAAGATGGAGATGTCGAGAGCAGCGAAGATGGTTGCGTCAGAAATGTTGAAATATGGGGATCAACCAAAGACAGGGCTCGGACCTAAGGCTGACGGCATAATTGAACCAATCCAGCTAAAACAGCAGAAAGGTACCGCCGGGCTGGGATATAAGCCTGCTGCAGGAGGAGTCCACAGTACAAAGTTTGGGGCAGTAGCGTTCGTGCCAGGACAAGTCCTAATCCCAGATGAAGCAGTTGATGAAGACGTTATTGAGGGAATAGGAAATCTATTCGTGGCCATGACCGACGATGGACTGGAGGAAGATATCAAGAAACTGACCATCCGTGATGCCGAGCCTGGAGAAGTCTTGCAGAACTGGACCATCAGCCCATCCCTGTTTCGACAGGAGTCCTGGTAGTGTGGAAATGTAGTTTTATTTCAAAATGTTTTGCATGATCAATTGAGGCTTGAATCATGCCTAAGCACTTTTTGCTACTTGCCTCTTCTGAAAAGCTAGATTGCTTTTTAATAAAAAGTCTTTATTTTTCTTAGAATTTATCTTTCGATTGCTTAAAATAACTATTTATTTTTACTCACCTTTCATACTTTTCAGCGCTAACATTAGTAAAAATCATCGTACAACGGTTATGACATGTAACGAATCCATTGAGCAAAGTACGAGTCATGAGCAGGACTATAAAGAATACGATGAAAGCATGATGCCTGAAAATCTACCTCGGGAGATCGAACAACTTGAAAGCCAGAAAAGGCCCAACATGGATGAAACCGAGGTTGTCAACTTGGGAAATGAAGAAATAGTGAGAGAAGTACGATTCAGCATACATTTGGAAGATGAAAGAAAGCGGGAATTGATTGAATTGATCAAGCAATATGTTGATGTGTTTGCTTGGTCCTACGATGACATGCCAGGATTAAGCACCGATATCGTCTCACACAAGCTGCCGACTGATCCTTCTTGCCCGCCTGTGAAGCAAAAGACTAGAAAGTTCAAGCCTGATTTGAGTTTAAGAATCAAGGAGGAGGTAACTAAGCAAATCCAGGCAAACGTTGTGAGGGTTACTAATTACCCCACATGGTTGGCTAATATCGTGCCAGTGCCAAAAAAGGACGGGAAAATCAGGATATGTGTAGACTATCGAGATCTTAATAAAGCTAGCCCCAAGGATAACTTTCCTCTCCCAAACATTCATATACTCATCGACAATTGTGCAAAGCATGAGTTGCAATCGTTTGTCGATTGCTTTGCAGGATATCACCAAGTCCTGATGAATGAAGATGATGCAGAGAAAACGGCATTCATCACCCCATGGGGAGTATACTGCTATAGAGTGATGCCGTTTGGACTCAAAAATGCTGGCGCCACCTATATGAGGGCCATGACTACCCTCTTTCATGATATGATTCACAAGGAGATTGAAGTGTACGTAGATGATGTCGTTATCAAGTCCAGGAGGAGTTCAGACCACCTAAGGGATTTACAGAAGTTCTTTGAGAGGTTGCGAAGATACAATTTGAAATTGAATCCAGCAAAGTGCGCATTCGGAGTTCCCGCCGGAAAGCTACTGGGATTCATCGTCAGCAGGAAGGGCATAGAATTGGATCCATCAAAAATCAAGGCGATTCAAGAATTACCTTCCCCCAGAACCAAGAAGGATGTGATGAGCTTCTTGGGGAGACTCAATTACATCAGTCGTTTCATAGCTCAGTCTACAGTGATCTGTGAACCCATATTCAAGTTGCTAAAGAAGGATGCCGCCACAGATTGGACGGAGGAATGCCAAAGAGCTTTTGACAGAATCAAGGAGTATTTGTCCAACCCACCAGTATTGGTTCCACCAGAGCCCGGAAAGCCATTGCTACTGTATCTATCCGTCATGGATGGAGCATATGGATGTGTGTTAGGACAACACGATGACACGGGAAAGAAAGAGCAAGCTATTTACTACTTGAGCAAGAAGTTTACACCATACGAGGCAAGATATACCTTGTTAGAACGAACGTGTTGCGCTTTGACCTGGATTGCGCAAAAGTTGAGGCATTACCTATCGGCCTACACCACGTACTTGATCTCTAGAATGGATCCACTCAAGTATATCTTTCATAAACCGATGCCTATAGGGAAACTAGCAAAGTGGCAGATTTTGCTGAGTGAGTTCGACATTGTATACGTGACACAAAAGGCCGTCAAAGGACAAGCTTTGGCCGATCACCTCGCAGAAAATCCGGTGGACAAAGATTACGAACCGCTCATGACTTACTTCCCCGATGAAGAAGTATTTTTTGCAGGAGAAGACATCTCAGAGTCATATGATGGATGGAGATTGTTTTTCGATGGAGCATCGAATTTCAAAGGAGTCGGAATTGGAGCAGTCTTGGTTTCAAGAACGGGACAGCACTACCCAATCTCAGCCAAGATTAGATTCCCTTGCACAAACAACATGGCAGAATATGAAGCATGCATTCTCGGACTTAGGATGGCTGTGGACATGAACATCAAAGAGCCTTTGGTAATAGGTGATTCTGACCTATTGGTTCATCAGGTACAAGGAGAATGGGCCACCAAGAATGTCAAGATCCTTCCTTATCTGGAATGTGTGAAGGAGCTGAGCAAAAGATTTACAAAGATTGAGTTTAAACATGTCCCCCGGGCTCAAAACGAGTTCGCGGATGCTTTGGCTACTCTTTCCTCAATGATCCAACACCCGGATAAGAATTACATCGACCCTATTGAAGTGGAGATACGTGACCAGCACGCATACTGTTTTCACGTAGATGAAGAGTTTGATGGAAAGCCATGGTACCATGATATTAGAAGGTTGCTCGAAGCAGGAGAATATCCAGAAAATGCCGGTAGCAAGCAGAAGCGGACTTTAAGGAGAATGGCCAATCATTTCTTCCTTAACGGCAAAATCCTGTATAGGAGAACCCCGGATTTGGGATTACTAAGGTGTGTCGATGCAGCAGAAGCAACAAGACTGTTAGAGGAAGTTCACGCAGGGACATGTGGACCCCACATGAACGGATTCACTTTAGCAAAGAAGATTTTGAGAGCTGGATACTTT
>QJPP01000233.1:680751-694433 GCA_003996215.1 Jaltomata sinuosa | reverse complement strand
CATAATTATGATGAGAGTTCTGCCAGATGTTCACCATGACATATGCTCCTTCTCAAAATGTAGTCCATCATTTCTTCTGGCGTGAAGAATCTACAACAAATGAAGATCATATTTAGGCTAATTTTTTTTTGTAAAGGCGTTATATTCACTTAATGATTTTCCAAAAATGTACCATTGTGTAAAGATGTGAGGGAAAATTACATTGTATGAACATTAAGATAAAATTATTATATTTTTTAGCCCAACTTTTAATATTTTTATCAAATGACCTAATTTTTTGCATGATTGCTACATGTTGTTGTTTCAATTTGAGAGCATGTGGGTTTCTTAAAATGTATTTCTCAAAATTTTGAGAGCTACTAGGTTCTTCATTAACAGAAATAGCAACACCCATAATCATGCAAGAATTTTTTTTCTTCTCACAATCATATGTGATGACTGAAGAAATCTTAAGAACTTCTCCATTGAGGGGTTTCAGATTTCAGGATTATTTTATGGGGTTGTTTCATAGAGGAGAAGCTTTCAGATTTGAGGGGAATGCAGCATATTGACAAACAAATTCATAAGAATTAGAGGCATATAATTTCTGGTAGCCATAGCTACTACATTTATCTACAAAATTGTTTCTTTATTCTTTGAATTTAATAATTTTTTCTTTTTTCAGAGACATAAATCTATGAGATTTTGTTTTAAAAAATCTAAACAAACAACGATGCTAAAAAATGACAAAAGAGTTCTGAAAAGAACTTAATTGTTAGAGTTCTTAAAAGCTTGAAACTCACAAGTGGATTTGAATTTGTTAAATTTTTAACAACTTGATGATTGTGATTTTTGGGAGGTGTCATTTCGAAGTTGTAATTAAAATTTGAATCTATTTGAAAAGGATTTGACCCATTTCGAATGGAGTTCATGGTAAAAGCTTGTAGGAGAACAAACAAAATTTTTGTATACGTTTATATAAATTTGTATTACAATGTAAAAGTGTATATAAACACCTATTATACACTATTATGCACGTTTATATAAGTTTATCAATTTGTGTAGAAAATGGTATAAAGTTGTATAAATTGTATATTGTGTAAAAATGGACTGTACAAGTGTAATTATTTTTATGAACTATGTAAATGAAATTATTCTTTTTAAAGGATATATTTTTGAAAATATCCCCCTGTTTTATCACATTTTTCACTTTCTTTATTTTGAAAAGAAAAAGCAACTTCGTTTTTTGAAACAGTTTTGACTTGTATTATCGAAAACTTATGAAAATCTCCAAGTTTAATTAAAACAGAGTCGCCACTTAATTTTCAGGAAAAATCAAGGAAACCATTCAAAAATATTCAAAAGATTTAATACAGATAAAAACCTTTTGATTTTAAGAAATCCGGGTAAGAAGTTCATATTAACATTTTGAAAAGGATTTTAAGGCAATCGAAATGTCTGCTAACACGCGGTTATCCGGCTATTTTTTCTAACTTTATTTAATTTGACTAACTTTGAAAATCATGGGAATTTATTTGACAAGTGAAAGAGAGACTCATTTTTATAAAAGAATAATATTTGTGGTAGCAAAATAATAAGCAAATTTAAACGAGATTTTGTAAGTAGAACTTAATGATAATATCTTCAAAAATTGAACAAAGTTCCAAAATTTTTGATCTAAGCAAATAAATTCGCACATAAAACATATGGTACTCCGAAGAGAATTTAATAAAGTTAATAAAGAGTTAGTGTTTACAAAGTCCATTTAATACAAATAAAACTAAACTACAAGAAAGGAGAAGTTGAGTTTAGGCACTTAGGCCCAAAACCCTACAAACGTCCGCGTTGGACTACCAATTCCTCGGGTTAAGCCCGTTTAATTATTTTTGCTCCTTTGGCCTTCCCTGTATTTTTCCTTCCTTGTGTATGACACTTAGGCCACACACTTTGTATATTTTTTCTTCAATCAAAATTAACCCTTTTGGGGCCTTCAGGTCTGACTCGGGTTTATTGGGCCTCCTTGGCCCATCGATATGCAAGGGAGAAGAGATGGAGTTCATTTGAACTCGAGCAGGTTCATTCATGCATCTAGTAGATGTTTGAGAGAGTAAAATCCAAGACAACATGATTCAACTAAGCCACAACTGAAAGAAGAAATTTGGAACACAAATACATTCTTCTTATGCTCAAGAATATACCTCTATTTATTTAACCTTGTAACTTAGCACATAGAAGGTGGTTAACCACGACTTTAACTAAAAAGTAAGTAAAGTTACTACACACCCTTAAAAGAAAACTAGCAACTAAGGATCAAAGGTGTATGACAGATGCCACATTTAATTAATTGATAATACAAGGATTTATGACCACCTCAAATAAATCAAATTAAGCTTGAGAAGACTTTAAACTAAGATGGGGGAAGGAGGCTCATAAGCAGGCAACAAATTCAATCAAAGACTCTTAACATTTAAGTAAAGAAAGGAAGAAAAGATCAGTGTTACATTCTGAGACAGGGGAATAAGTTAGTGTAAAAAAGGGGACAAAATATGTTCTCAAAAAGTATATATTATACACATTCATATAGTTGTTCATTTTGAGCATGACATAGATCAAGAAAGGTCAGTTTTTCTTTACCACATATTGGAAAAAATTTAAGTTGAATCAGATATCCCGTCACGAATTTGAAGGGTAAACATATTCTTATTGTCACACAACAACCATACAAGAACATAATTTCGATAAAAATATATAGCAATATTGGTGGCCGAGAACTCAAAAGGGAAGGAAAAGTTAAAACTTTTGAAAATCATATTCACCTCTGCCCCAACTTTCAAGTAGCAAAACCAGAAACCAAGACACTATTATAAATATAGAGTTTGGCACACACAGAATTAGTTATATGAACAATAAACTTATCATTACCCAATCAGTGATCCAGCAAGAATGAACTCAAAGAAAATCACAAAATTCATGGTGAAAAACAATCTTTAAGTTTCAATTAATGAAAGGAGTAGGAGATGACTCTAACTTGGAAAACGGCTAAACCAATCAAGTTTTGACCCAAATTGAAAGCAAACAAGCTACTGGAAGAAGGGAGAAGGCAAGATGATCAATTAAACAAGAACAAAACTATGGAATCTAAGCCAACTTTGATACAGATGAAGGAGCTAAAAACTTTCTTGAACACACCAGATTAAATAGAACAGAAAACTCGAGGAAAAGAAATTGGGATAGTGGCAAAATCAGTTTTTTATGAAGTTCTAAAATCAAGCCATGAGTTTAAGAGACAAACATTTCTTCAGTCAATCAAATATACTTGAACAAATCCTTGATATGCCCTAAATAGCCGTATAACTGAAAGGACCAAATTTTCACACATATAGCAGAGAAGAACCAACCACTCTTTTGAGAGTTTTTGAGTTAAGAATTTTCAAAGATGAAGGCATATCATAGTTAAGATGCACTTTCTTTCTTTAAATCTGTTCCAAATTTTTAAAAAAGAAGAAGAAGAACGAGAGACTTAAATCTCAAATAATCGTTCATAGACCTCCTTATGGTATTATGAACCAAAGGGGGCTACGATGAGCATTCAAATCCTACTTTAAGAGCTAATTAAATAAGGAACATTCATATTTCTCACGTAAATTCAAGCAAAACACAGTAACTACTAGGAATTTAGAAACATCTTCAAGCAACGAGATCCAAACTATGATGGAGTTTTATCTCATTTTTTCATCGGGTTCTTTGGGGGAAGCTTAAGAGCAACCCCAAGACTAACCTTTCTTTAATCCTTACATTATCATTATAAACCAAGAAAAATTTTAAGAAATTTTTTAGAAACGCAGGAACAAACTACGATGTTCACATAAGACACATCTACGACTAGAAACAGTAAGAACAACAAGATCACAACTTCAAGGATTTTTAAACTTTTTAGCACCAATAGATAAACATACATAAACGACCTTAAAATAGTGAGCAACACGAAAATAAAAGTCTCAAATTTTGATACTTAAACAGCAACTGCAAACCAGCAAACCAACTATGAATTTCGAATCCTAAATCTTTAACACAATAAACACATACTCCTTCAAACAAGACCAGTTCAGAGAGTCATAGACTCACAACAAAATGATAAAATCTCACATCGTAGTATTTATACGTAAGGGAAAAGCGAAGAAGAGATGAAGTTTTCACCTGTCGTGGGGCAGCGAACTGAGATGACGAAGCTTTGTCGGAATTTCTCTTCCACCATCCGAGTTCACAATTATTTCACCGGAGTTCGACCTTTAGTGTATATTTCTCTGAATTTTTGGTTACGTGAGATTGATGGAATTCTCCACCAGAATCCCCAAGTTTTTCCCCAAAAAATTAGCTATCCAACCCAATGAAAGAGGGGGTTTATATAGAAAATTTGGGGTCAAAAATTGGGGGGGGGGGAGGGACAGTGGGTTTTGGGGATTTCCTTGAGGAATTTTGAATTCATAAATGGATAAACCTTCACAGCAAGGAATTGGTATAAGATGGTACAAATATCTTCACTGATTTTACAGAGAGAACGCCACCTGGGCAGTCTCTAGAACATTCTGGGTCTCAACAATTGACGGAGACGGAGAGAGTGACAGATTTTTGAAGGGTTGGGCATCGTTTGGTGTTGTATTTGTAGCATTTCAGAGTTGTCATTGGACAGCGTTTGGAAATGTTACGGTTTGGTTGAAGAGAAGGTGAAGAAGATGAAGTACATGGGTGTACTGGGCGCGTTGGAGGTGTTGTTGCGTTCTTTCTAGAAAAATAGAGTCGCGTGAGAGGAACGTGAGGTGAGGAAGTATATGTATGGGGAAACATAAAGCAGTGTGTTTTGTATGTGTATGAGTGTAAGTGTATATGTGTAGGCTGATGGGTATAAAGGGGGAAATGGGCTTGGGTCGGTTTGAGGGATTTGGGCCGAGGTAAATTGTGTTTTGGGTCACTTGTGTTGCTGGAATGAGGGTTGAAATTTGGTTTAAAAACGGGCCACTTTGCTTTGCAAATGTGGCCAGATTTGGTTGAAATAGTAACCAAATTAATTTAAATCATAGCCAATTGAATAAATTGAAGAATTTAGGCTGAAATTGGAATGAAATGAATTAAGCATTTACTTAATTAAATGAGATTCCATATTTAACAATTAAGAATAATTATACTAACAAACATATAATCATCTTAGTAAACATAATTGACTCATTTAAAATAAAAAAAATACTCATACAATTATTTCTTAATTTTTAAATCAATTTTGAGAAAAATGAAGCACATTTCGAACTTTAAACAAGGTTTTCTCTTAAAACAAATTTCAAAATATTTCTTTATGTAAAATTCATATACTATTATATAATTAAATATAGAGCATATATTTTCACCTAAAAATACTAAATTAGCCTCCAATTAATTTTGGAAACGTTTAAAGTCTTATAAAAACAAACAATTATTTTAAAATAATAGAAGCTCGAATATTAATTAGAAATGTGGAGAGCAAAAATTGGGTGTCAACTACTACTCCTTCCTTTGGATAGGGTGGATGTAAGGAACCCTGGACAAAGGGAATTGACTTTCTCAATTTTGTCCGGCCACAAATCCATCTCTTGGAAGCGGTTGGTTCTGGCATGAATTTTAAGGAATTATGGCTAGACTCTTATATCGGATTTTCTACATATCTCAGGTTACATGAGAATTCAAGCCACTTGTAGTTCAAAATTCTTGATTTTATGCATGATTTTTCAAAGAATCCAAAAGCTCTTCTGGCTTTGGATTAAGGAGAAACCGAAAAACTGAGTAGTAAGAAAATTGGAGGGAGTCTGAAATGCAGCCGAGTTTTCAACATAGAGCCTAACTATATATTCCAAGACTTTTAGGAATCAGGCTGCTTGTAGTTCGACTCAGTTGATGGAAAAGGTAGTCTTTATGTTAAGACATCATTTGGCTCGGGATGAGTGACAAGTGAACTGAGCTATAGAAAAGAGGCTTGTAACTTCTCAAATATTAATGTGGCGCGCTTCACACCCATAAGAAAGAATTTACCTAAACGTAATTTCCAAAGCTCGAGGTATATTATCACCCAGATTTGAAGAGAAGGAATATTGCTTCCAGTGTGAATTCAGGAAATACCCTGGATGCAAAACTAAGACCCAATAATAGGAATACTCACATACCTTCTGACAGAGGTGTGGTTTGATGGTTGTGGAACTCGTCCCTCAGCTCGCATCCAAAGAGTTTGGTATTCCTCCTCAGACTATGTCCAAGTTTGCTGCTAAGAAAGAGTTCCATATTGTGATGCATTCTTTTTGGTGTAGTCCATACTTGTGGTTTTGCTTAGAGAATTTCATCCTTCTCGAATGCTCTCGACAACATCTCAAAACAAAATTGTTAGTGGTAAAGTAATTCCATCAGGAGAGATAGTTTCTTTCCCATACCTCATCCTTGGATTACGTTTGAATCTAGTGTTGTGACGTCCTTTTGACGCATTTTGTACCTGTTATTGTGGTTTGAGATTTCATCCTCTCGGATGTTCTCGGCAACATTTTGAAATAGAATTATTAGTAGTAAAGTAGCTCAATAAGGAAAGATAGCTTTGTACCTCATTTTTGCATCTGTTATTTATTGAAGAAGATGCCATCCTTTCTTGTCCATGTCTTAGGAAATAATGACTTTCATAGAGATATGATAGCATTCGTAGTCATCAGATAGGATTGCCTGGTGAACATTCCTGTTGCTGCGACTTAAACACTTTGCGCATTTTCGTTGTTACGGCTTAGAAGTATTAGATTTGCACATTCCCGTTGTTGTGACTTAAACACTTTGTGCATTCCCATTGTTGTGACTTAAACAGTTTGCGCATTCCCATTGTTGCTGCTTAGAAGTGTTAGATTTTTGCATTCCCATTGCTGCAACTTAAACACTTTGTGCATTGTCGTTGTTGCGGCTTAAAAGTGTTAGGTAATCCAATTCTATGACGGTTGAATGTGGTGATCTTTGAATATGATGACTTTCATAGTCATTGTGATGTAACGGTCCTCATAATCGTCTATAGCATTCTCTTGAATGTGATAACTTTCGTGGCTATTGGTAGTGGTTTTTGCATATGACTTCGGGGTAAGTCTTGCGCATCATCCATCTCGACACGACTTAAAGATATCCCTTACATTTGTCAAGCTTCAGGTAATCTCGCACATCATCTGACTTTGGATAGAGACAGCTTATAGATGTCATTTAAACTGTCAGCTTTGAGTAATCTTAGACATCATTCAACTTTGGATAGAGGCGGCTTACAGATGTCCCTCAAATTGCCAGTCTTTAGGGTAATTCTGCACTTTTATCCAATCTTGGATATAACGGGACTTACAAATTTCCCTTGAATTGTTAGTTTTTGGGTAGTCCTGCACAATATCAACGTGGATATGTCGTGGCTTATAGATAACCCTTGGACTATTAATTTTTAGTGGTCTTGCATTTTATCCAATTTTGGATATTATTGTGACTTACGTGTTACCCTTGAATTGCCCACTCTTCGGGTGATCTTGCACACTATCCGGTTTCAAATATCATTGCGTCTTATAGATAACTCTTTGTCTGTCAAGTTTTAGGCAATCTTGCACACTATTCGATCTCAGGCATCATTGCGACTTATAGACGACCTTTGGCCTTCCAATTTTGGGAGCTCTGGTTCATCGTCTGATTTGGATGGCATCTTACAGACATCCTTCAGATTACATGATTTTGACCTCGACGACAAACGTTATTTGATCATCAAGGTGACAAGGCCTTTACCACATGATCAAATGTAGCTGAATCTTTAGGTGATCAACACTCTTGAATGTATAAACATCTTTCGACGTTAGACTCCACTGTCTTTGCGTAATAAATATAAGAGCATAGATACCCTCAATATCAGAATTCGTCATCTCACGCGATATTGGATATGAATATGCTCAACGCTTGACTTTGTTTTCTCTGCGTGATAATAAAAAGAAAGCAAAAATATCCTCAATGTCAGACTCTACCATCTCACGCATATCGGATATAAATATGCTGAATGCTAGACTCCGTTGTCTCAGCATAATAATAATAAGAAAGTAACGATATCATTAACATCAGAATCTACCATCTTATGCGATATCGGATATAAATATGTTAAATGCCAGACTCATTGTCTCAACATAATAATAATAAGAAAGCAACGATATCCTCAACGTCAGACTCCACCGTCTCACATGATATCAGATATAAATATGTTGAATGCCAAACTCTTTTGTCTCAGCATAATAATAAGGATGCATAAATATGTGCAAATATCCTCAACGATAGACTCTGTCATCTTACGCGATCTTTGATATAAATATGCTTAACGGGTCAATCCTGCGCACGAAGTGCGATTTAGGAACGCCTTTGAATGTCATCCTCTTTGAAATCGGCCAGTAAAGGGAAATAATCTTCGTATCAAATGTATTATCTGCGATATTTGATGATGATAGTCCTCTCGACATGGTCCTTGCGACATGGTCCTTGCGACATGGTCCTTATGACATGGTCCTTATAATATAGTCCTCTTGACATAATCCTCTTGACATGGTCCTCTTGACATACAATTATGATAATGATATGGATGATCGTGCAATGGCATGCGTAGCAATTGCAGAAAACATCACCTTTGATTTTTGTGTTGTCATGTTGACTCTTTTGTGTGTACCTACGCTCAAGTCAAATGATTAGTAAACATAGTGTCGCTTTTACTAGCTCCCACTGTCAAAATTTGAATTTTTTTTAAGACAACGTTCATGAAGACAATCAAAAGAACTTTACTTTCAAATGTGAATAAAAATGGCCGTGCCCACTTATGGGGACAACCACAAATACCATTTTTTGAACATCGTCTATTCATAATGGTTTTTGATTTGCTAGGGATTTGCAAATGATGTCACCAATTTCTCATTTGGTGCTCTGATTTTGATGTTTGGCCATATCATCCTGATCAGCTGGGGATTCGAGGATGTTTCTGACCCCTCCTTATTTGATATTTCTTACCTACTGCAAGAAAATTAGTCCATTCCGGGATCTTCTGCTTCTTCGCACTGTTTTGGATTTTCTTGCCAATTTCGAGGAATCTGATTTTGTTGTATTGCTTTGAATACGTTGGATAATAAGGGACTTTCATCAATCCCTAACACCCTTTAGGACAACCTCCATCCACAAAAAAATTGTTAGTTTTTGGCAAAACTGATCTCTGTTGACCTCCTTCGATCTTATGTTCCTTGCGTTGTCTTTCTTGGGTACTTTAGGTACTTGTCGTACTCGAATCCCCGGTTCACAGTAGACATAAGACAAAATCAAATCATAAAGGACAGTATTAGTTTTGCAAAGATTTTTTCAAACAAGTTATTTGGAAAACCAAATTTGAAAAAGATTATTTAGAAAGGTTTCTGCCAATTTTATCATGTAATGTACTAGCTCAACAAATGTCCTTTATTTGAGGCCTCGACATATCTGATATACTGATGGCAAGCTCTGGAGATCCTTTATCGTTCCATCTGGGGAGTTCAAAAATGATCTTTGAGAAATCTGTCACAGTTGGGGATTAATCCACCATGGACTAGGATCTTGAAGTGGACTCTGATCTCTTGGTGTTGGAGAATTCTTTGGTTTTTTTCTTCTGAACCCTTGAATGAGGTTTTAGTGGAAATTTTGAGGTCTTCCTCAAAATTTCTGCCCCAGTTTAAAGGTTTCACGATGAATCTTATTCCATTGATAAGAGACTTGACACTCTGTGAGAATTATGAGATTCTTTCTCGAGATTCACTTCAGTTGCTCTTCAGCACACACTGTATTTCGACTTGCTGGAGAACGATCCTCGCCTTCTGAATTTTTGAGATTACTTTCTCAAAAATTCTGCCCCAGTTTCCATTTTCTGGGGTGATGTGACTGAACCGTTGTGGCGCCTGCATATCCCGTTGAGGCAGGAATCAGGACAAACATAGCTCCCACACTTATAGTGGGCAAAAAATTAGAAATAAATAATGGGTTGACCGAAGCCGACAAAGGCCGCCTACCTATCTCATTCTTGAGAATTTGGGCCAAACGTAGTTCAAGATAGGAAGGGGAAAGATAGATTTTTAAGGGGTTGACCGAAGCTAACACAGGCCGCCTACGTATGTCATTCTTGATAATTCAGGTCAAACGTAGTTCGTACAAAGAGGATAGTGAATTTTAAGCTATTACAAAGCATAAAAAACAATTACCATCAGAAAATGCGATTACAGGGAAAGAAATGAAAAAATAACCATCTTTAGGCGTAGTATCTCTTCACAGCATTAGAGTTGATCATCTTGGGCCACACTTGGCCATCCATCTCGGACAGAATCAAAGCTCCTCCAGACAGCATTTTATGGACAACATACGGTCCTTGTCAATTTGGTGCAAACTTTAGTTTGTATTCCTCTTGATGAGGGAAAATAAGCTTAAGAACCAACTGTCCTATGGCAAACATACGAGCTCTTACTCTCTTGTTGAATGCATGAATCATTCATTGCTGGTACAATTGACCATAGCATACGACGTTCATCCTTTTCTCATCAATCAACATAAGTTGTTTATAGTGGGCGCGAACCCATTCTTCATTGCTTAGTCCCACTTCATGAATAATCCGAAGAGAGGGTATTTTGACTTCAGCGGGTATCACTGCTTCTGAACCATAGACTAATGCATAAGGAGTTGCTCCGATCGAAGTTCTAACGGTCGTCCGGTATACCAATAAAGCATAAGGCAACATCCCGTGCCAGGATCTGTGATTATCGACCATCTTTCTTAAAATCTTCTTTATATTCTTGTTGGCAGCTTATATAGCTCCATTCATTTACGGGCGATATGCGGTTGAATTTCGTGAGTGATTTTGAATTTCTCACATACCTCTCTCATCAAGTGACTATTCAGATTTTCTCCATTGTCCATGATGATTTACTCGGGGATTCCAAATCGGCAAATCAAATTATTCTTGAAAAAATCAGTTACAACCTTCTTGGTCACAGATTTGTAAGAAGTAGCTTCTACCCACTTGGTGAAGTAGTCAATAGCTACCAAAACGAACCTGTGTCCGTTTGAAGCAGGCGGCTCGATTGGACCTATGACATCCATGCCCCAAGCTACAAAAGGCCAAGGTGAACTCATAGCATAAAGCTCGCTAGGCGGTACTCGAATCAAATCTCCGTGAATTTGGCACTTGTGACACTTCTGTACAAACTTGCTACAGTCATTTTCCATGGTCATCCAAAAATATACGACTCGCAAGATCTTCTTTGCTAAGGTGAACCTCTTCATGTGAGGTCCACACACTCCGACATGTACTTCTTCTAACAACTTTGTGGCTTCAAATGAGTCCACATATCTTAAAAATCCAAGATTTGGAGTTCTCCTACAGAGGATTTCTCCATTTAGGAAAAAGTTATTGTTCATTCAGTGAATTGTCTTCTTTTCGTTGGCGGTCACATCTTCAGGTTAGATCCCAGTTTCTAGATACCTCTTGATATCACAATACCATGGCTTTTTATTCGGTTTTGCTTTAACTTGAGCACAATGTTGTCACGCCCCAACCTCGGGAGGCGCAACTGGCACCTGATGCCAAAACTTAGGCCCGAGCCGACCTTGCTGAGCCATTTACCAATAGCGCATGCCAGCCACAAGCAATCAAGAAAACAAACAAGTCTATCTCGGCTTAAAAATAATCCCTTGGCCGGCGAGGCCCCTGTCAACAACTCTACAAAGAAAATAGCTATTCCCAATAGTTTATATAAAGCAATAAGCAAATAGCATACAAGTCCTGTTTGGGCCGTCGAGGCCACCATGAAATCTTGAAAAGCATAAATGCTATGCAATATAAGCTAGGCCAAGAACCGCTAAATCATCAACAATGACAACAAGGACCAACTGGCCAACAATGGAGCTACACAACCCAATAGACTAGTCTGCAAGCCTCTATGAATAAAATCTTGGGTGGGACAAGGCCTCGGCCTACCCAAAACCTATAAGCAGGAACACAAGCAAACCTCTGATACTCTGGTGACTCCTGGAAGAAAAAAAGTCAACCAATTCGTGGAAACTTAGTTGTGCTACTCGGTAAGTCTGTCTGATCGTTGCTTAGGACCTACATGCATGAATGTAGTGCCCCCAAGCAATGGGGCATCAGTACGAAATAATATACCGAGTATGTAAAGCACTTGAAAGCTGAAACAAGATAAAGTGTCATAAACATTATAAGTAATCAACTAAGAGAGTCAAAAATGATTTGAGCATACTTACTTGCTCCTGAATCTTTAAATAGTTGAGACTGACATCATAAGTACTAGAAATACTCCAACATGGAGTTAGAAGTTAGCCCATAATGTACTTACACCTTCTCAACATAAACCTTACAAACCATAACTAACTGAGCAGCCCGCTTCTCGAATCGAGCTAACTAATATCATCAAATAATGAAGCACTCAGGGAAGAAGATCAATAATTGCCATAATATAGCCTAACTACTTTTGACACATATCATTCAGTAATAATCAAACAATAACCTAAGAGGCTCCCATAAGCACGACAGGTACAAATAGCAAACAAGACAACCTACCCAGGCCCCCATAAGCCCAGAAGGTGCCAATTCAATCTATATACCCCTATAGGTAGTCCCCTAGCCCCATAGGCAGTCATTACATCTCAATAGCCCCTCAGGCACTTTACTCATAGCCTCGGAGGCCATTGTTATTGTCACGACCCAATTTCTCGGTCATGATGGCACCTATATCCCCGGTAGGTGAACCAATCCCTGTAGCCAAGAACAGTTAGCAATGGGCTACTACCTAACAAATAAAGGAAACAAGACGAATAAAATAGATAACAGGGATATAAATATATACATTTGCGGAAACTAAACCAAACCCCAAGACCTGGTATCATAGTATAGAGCCAAACTACATACATGGAGTGAAAATAAACCAAAACTATATATACAGATGTCTCTGAATGGTAATAGAGTACATGAAGCAAAAGATAAACTAAAGCTAAGCTCCGATCGCCAAGAGCTCACCCTCAGCCTGAAGTAGTCCCCAACAGATCTCCAAGCACGAATCACAACGATCTAACGGTGATGGCCCACGCTAGGATCTACACCCAAAGATGCAGGGGGTAGGGGTGAGCACCAAATGCGGAAGCATAAGGTACCCAGTAGGTATCATAGGCCGACTGGGCACATATAAGATAAAAGAGCAGTAATAGACAGAATAGAAGCAATTAGTCACAGAAATCAACGAAAGGTACACAGGAACTAGCCCAGAGGGAAATCAACAGAACCACATGTGAGGCTAGCAAGCAGAATATACACGCCAAAGGCACAGGTGAAAGTAAGAAACAACGCACCTGGGGTCCTTGCAACAACAGTGTATACAAAATAAGTTTACGAAATGGACGGTATACCGGTAACCTCAAGTGTAGGGAGAAGAGAGAAAGAGTAATAATAGGCATGCTCAGAGACATGAATCAAACTCAACTAATCATATCAATCTCAATCCAGAAACTAACAGTCCAGCAGTGACCAACCTCATACTATCCATAATAGAGAACAACTCTGTAAGTAAATAACAAAAGTCTACCTACAGTCCCCCGGCCGCCCATACAACCGAGGAACACAAACAAGTGAA